>CM022709.1:20627536-20886862 GCA_012295165.1 Asparagus setaceus | reverse complement strand
GACATCCGAGATAATAGTGAGGCTCGATCGCGGACGCCGACCAAGTGGCTTCAAGACGCCATCGCCTACGAATCGAGAGCCAACGGCAGATGACGGTGAAGCCGACCAATATGGCTATCGAAGTTTGGCCATTTGCATTGGAGACACGCCTAACTCATCAAACACTTTTCAAGAAAGGTGCGGCACCGAGGCCGATTCCAAGTGTTTGAGATACGGGAGCTCTCTCCGCCGTGGTCAGATACCGAGATGATTTCACGAGCCTCCAACTTGTAAGCCTCCCAGATGTCGAATTCGGCGCAAAGACCTCATTTATGCCTCGGGTAACCTTCGAAGGAACTCATCGAAGTTGCTTATGACGATCGGAATCCATGCCGATCTTTACCACCACGGAAAATCGCCTCAATTCAGATGAGGGAAGAGAAAAGCTAATGCCTTCCTCCGCTACTCTTTCTATTTATACGGTGGGACCCATCGACAGCCTTTTCGCGATCAACGGAGAGGATTAAACCCCGCCCCGAGGCACCGCCGAGGCTAAAAGCAGCCCCAGAGGGCTCCCACCTCCTCGCCTGGCTAAGCGCCAATGGCCAAGAAACCGCCGACGCCCACGCCCCATCGATGTAACGCTCAATCCCCTCGAACCCTCCCCGCCAAGGCAACACTACTCATTTCACTTGGACTCGCTTCCAACCGACTCCAAGCGAAAGGCCAACTGTTATGGTCATAACCACTAATTAGTGATTAAAGAGGAAAACCAAGTGTTAATATGGATAAGCATTTCGCCGTTAACTTGGAGCAACATGAACCTCCACGCCACTCCACGGGCGCTCCACGCTGCCGACCTCGCCATGGTCCGTTAAACGACCGCCACCATAACCAACACGAAGGCGGTGTGGGTCGCCCATCAACAACTCTCTCCCGGAGAACGCTGAAGGCGGTACCGGCCGTCCGCCCAACCAATTGATCGTCTCGGCTATCCTTCCAAGTCGCTTGTCCTCCCGGGCGACATGGGGACGCACTCACCATCACCTTCCAACCGCCAGCCCCTCGACGACGCTGAAGGCGGTACTAGTCGCCCTCACAACCCGCTATCCACCATAACCCTTTCCAACCAGTCGCTCTCCGCACAACGTAACACGGCAAACCTAGCCCTCTCTTCTAGCCATCCGCCCCCGGACGGCGCGGAGGGCGGCCGCCCCTCCAACCGACATCTAACGGACGCCCCAAGAGGCCGTGGCGAGTCGGCCACCCGCCTCAACTCCCTCTCGCCCTATGTGGTTCCCTCCACTAACGACGGTTATACAAGACTCGAGCCCATCAACATCGCATTAAATGCACCGACACTCTTTAATTCCCCATCTCTCACAAGATTTAAGGCACCTCGACCCATGCAGCCTACAGGCCGCCAATCCCATCCCATTAATAGCGAATAGACCACACCAACCCTCGAATCACCCGCGATTGGACACCTGTAAAGGCCAGCCACTCTAGCAGACCGAGAAGTGTTCAGCCAACCAGCAGCTCACACGTGGAGAGGGGAGGGCTGACTCATCAGTGGTTCCCAAACCAATGGAAAGACGGAAATACCCCCTTAACCCTACCTATAAAGAGAAACGTGAACAGCTAAGAAGGTAAGCAATCTCTTCTGAATGAATTCCTGCTCCATTAGACTATCCCCCACTCTACTAACTTGACCGTCGGAGGAACCACCGGAGATCCCAACTCCGCCTCTTCCGCAGGTCCTTCTTTCTGTTGTAGGCGAATCCTTTGATCGAGTCGCCATTGGCTTTAGGAGAGAAAGCGGACTCCGCTCTCTTTAAAGCTAAACTCATCCGAGGTTAGTGACTGTGATTATATACATCAACAAGTTCTATAGTCATTTTGTCCAA
The DNA here is from genome assembly GCA_012295165.1 of Asparagus setaceus. Lineage (NCBI taxonomy): Eukaryota > Viridiplantae > Streptophyta > Magnoliopsida > Asparagales > Asparagaceae > Asparagus > Asparagus setaceus. The sequence goes on along the minus strand of CM022709.1, from coordinate 20,884,976 downwards.
AGGATAGCTTCATTTGACCGGTTCTACAATTGATCAGAGCATTTGAAGTAGCTAAGAACGGTCTTTCTTAAATGACCGGAAGATGACCCTTGAGATTGGAGACGAGTTGCGTTTGCAAGGATATGAAATCAACAAGAAATATAAACTCCCCAACCTTTATCAAAATATCTTCTATCTCTCACTTGGGTATCTTCATAGATCTATCAGCTAATTAGAGGGTGTATCTGGTTGGTTTCCATTCTCCTACCCCTAGCTGTTGATAGATTGAATAAGAAAATTTATACTAGCTCCTAAGTTTAGAAGTGTCTTATTAATAAAGGTATTTCCTATGACATATGAAACAGTAGGATAATCTGAATTCTTACATTTTTGGGGCATGTGCTTTGAAAGAATGTCATTAATATTAGTAGCTAAAATGACTTTCTTAGGAACATTGGTTGCTCTTTTCTTAGTGCATAAATCCTTTAAGAATTTTACATAAGATGACATTTGTTGGATGACATCTAAGAGAAATATGTTGAACTTAAGCTGCTTAAATATTTCTAAGATCTTCTCCGCTGAGGAGAATTCTTCATTAATCTCAATCTATTTAGAAAGGAAGCAACAGGTTCATACCTATCTACATTGAGCTCAGGTTCAGTTTCAGGTTCTTAATCATCAGAAGAAGATTGCACAGAGTTATCAGAAGGAGGGGATGTTTGTTTGGGTTCGGCAGATTGGATAGGAGAAGAAAAAGGAGGAGACATTCTAACTTGGTTATCAATCTGTTTTCGCGGAGTACGTTGATAGTGAGCTGATTGTGTTCATGCAGAAGGGGGTTGTAGATGATGAAGATGAAATGAGGAGTTTGGAGTTGAGAAAATGAGGAGGAGGAGAGATAAGGGGTTGCAGCCGAGAAATTAATCGACGAAGAAGTCAAACAGATGATCAAAAAGGTAAATAGGGATGGTGGTGGGCGAGTGAACTATGAAAAGTGTGTGCGGATTATGCTGGGTATTTAATTAATATTTTTCGTAAGAAAAATATTTTGGAAGATTATAGTTTCTATATTCTATTTCATTCCTTTTTTTGCTGGGTAACGAAAAATGTTGGTTGGTTTATTTTTGTAATTCATTGTCAAATCTTTATTTTTTTTCTTTGAATCACCTCATTAGTTTTATGTCCATGAAAAATCAGAATATAAAATAAGTATGTCCACATGCAAGCATATTCAATAGAGAAAAATTGGCATGCAACTAGATATTCTTATTATATATATTTTTACTTTTACTATACAATCTAGCTGCATGAAATATATATCATCTATATTGGAACATCATCCATTATTTTAAGGTTACAACGCATTAACACCAATATTTGATTTTTAAAATTAACATTAATGTTTTTAATATATGAAGAATTTTAGAAGCTCTGGGCTCAAACAGTAGATGATAAAACAAATTGGCTTGCTATAGTGATATGAATAGGGTTCAAAACTCGTTCATTTAATTCCATTCTATAAAAAATTTAAATTATCATAAAATAAACCATCAGATGGTTTGACTATACATTCCAATCAGATGGTTTAATTTTAGAGTACGTTTACATTTGTAAGGATGAGTTATAATAAAAAGCCTAGACCTGAATATCATTCTTTTTATTTAATAGGAGTTATGTGCAAAACTTGTAACAAAAACCACCATATAGGAAGGGGCAGCGACAATCCTAACCGATTCCGATTTCATGATGTCCCTTTTCACATGTGGACTCCATAGGTTTTTGCTCTACTTTTGAAGCACTTCCGAGTCCGAAGTGCCGGAAAAATTTTCAAAAATGAATATGACATATAGGCGCCACATCATCAATTAAGGAAGTAGATGAAGTACTATTTCTGAAAAATAAAGTAGTTTTTTTTGCCCAGAAGTAGCAGAAATAGCCGTTATTTCCTTTACTTCATCTACCTTATAGCTACTTCCGTGGAAACAAACAAGCCCTAAATGGTATAGAAAATGTCACTTCTCTAATAAAATGATACTTAACAATTAAAAATTCTATAAAGATTAGTAGCAATTAAAATAGACATTGTTTATGGAAAGCTATGAGATTTACGCACTATTTGAACAAGAACACTAATTTCCAACGCAAAGAAATTGTGATATAGACCTATTGAAAAGAATCATGCAATATTGCAAAATAATCATTTTAGAGCTGCCTTGAGAGTAAATATTTGATATTAATAGTTTTCTTATAATAGCTTAGTCTTTCTATTTATTTCCATATCTTTATATGTATAGAGAATACAATCTCTAGCATATTTAAGTTTAGATTTAACTACATGAATTGGCCATATTATTATTGTTAATGGAAAAATTAGCCAAACTTTTTCAAGAATCATAGTTGAAATACTTCATGTAAGTTTCTTATCTCATCTTTTATTCTCTCCTCGGTATATGTTCAATTTAAATTAAAGAATTACAGTTTTTTCTATTTAATTGTATTTTGGTTTGTTCTTTAGAGTTTGGATTCTTTGATGACAAGTTAGAATAAGAAGTTGAAGTTAACATACCAGTATCCATTCAAGTTGAGAACCGAGGTATTCTACCTTTTATAGTCTCCAATTGATTTGCTTTTCCCATAATTGATATGCCAATTATGAAACAATTTCTTAGTTTGAGTTTTAAATTATTTTTAGTATGAACTATTTTTACAAAATTTGGTTCTAAATCAAATGCTTTTAACGTCTGAAACATTCCATAATATGAAGAAAAATATATGTCTCAAGGAGGTAGTTGAAGTCGTAACTTTCACTAATGAAAATGTTTCTTTTAAACATTTAGATGACAATGTTCCTTTGAAGGTTAGAGTCATATATCACTTAGGTCTCTAAGCTTCCTATATTACGCCACACATATTTAGTGAGAAATGAAAATATTTCTTATGCATCTAATAGTAGTGCAATGCCTCTACAATGATCAGTAGTTGACTTGAGATCATATGCTAGGAATAGTTACATGAATTTTTCTTATAATTTTGAGGAAAAAGTCAAATTTATAGTGAAAATATTTCAAGCGCACAGAAATGGTGGCTGTGGGCTTAGGTATTTCTCCCCTTTGTGAAAAGATTTTTGCAACAAAAAAATGTTACTGGTAGTTAATTTTATTTATTTCTTATATTTTCAGCTATGATGTTGTTATTCACATTACCTTGATTTATATTGATTTCAGATTTTTACAATAATCCTTTTGGGCTTTGTTTTAAGACTATATTGAATTCCTAAGCATTACTAGCTTTTGCGCACTGTTACAACAAGTTTATTTGGTATGCATTTGAATTAGATTATGCTTCTCAGGAGGGTACATATTAGCAGAGGAGGAGATTCATGATGATAAAGATGATGAAGAGAACAGAGAGGTAAATTTAACAAAAAATACTTGCAAATTATGAAGTATTTATTATGTTGTTGAATTTAACCCATGCTTTTATTTTATTTATTGTTTCATCCAACTTTGATAAATTTACAATAATTTTAAATGGTAATAGATTTTTATTCAAATGTGCTCATCTATTATTCCCCTTTTTTTTCTTTGGTTTTATGTTTCTTGAGATCTTTCTATTGAAGTGTTATTTTTGAATGGATTTGTTCAACAGAAAACAAAAAGTACCATATTGGAGAATAATAAGAATAAAAGTACAATATTGGAGAATAATAAGAATTGAATCTGTTTGATAGTATATGGAGAGCTTGAAGGGATGTAAATGCCAGACAACTAGCAAAATAATCAAAATAAAGCATAAGAAATAATTCTAATCGGATGTCGCCATCTATCCTATTCTATTTGGAGATGAATTACAATGCTAGATGATCACTACATTTTATTGCACTTTTATACCCTTATCATCTATTTTATTGAATAAATATACTTGCTAATATCGGTTGTTTTATGAATTTGAAGGAAATAAAGGATTTATCAAATAAGAGCTCAAAGAAGCCCAAAACACCTCTTTTTGAAACCTACTAGAAGCCTAGAGAAAGTTCACAAAGCCCAAAAGACCAAGAACAAATCATGTCAACAAATCAACACAAGAAAACAAATTCTGTTACAAACGAATCGATGGGCTAATCGATTAGGTTGTAACAGAAACTCATCAATGGTTAATTTTGATATCTTGGAGCTCAAGACTAATCTAAGGGCTAATGTTAATTGTTGTAGGCTATAATCAGGGGTAGAGAGTGAGGGTGAGGCATATAGAAAATTTTGTAAACTTCTTTTGGATAGGAGGCCTTTAATTAGGCCTTTCAAATTATAAACTTTAATTTGCAATAAATAAAAATTCGTCTTTTTAATTTTTATCTTCTACTCTTTGGCTAATGAAGATTTCTTCACAGTGGGCCAACCCCTTGCAATGTAAATTTTATTCTCCTCTTTTATTTTTTGTTAATCGAGTTACATGTTTAGGATTTTATTTCTTGTTTTCTTTTTCATGCTTTGTAGTTTAGATTTTATTTCTTGCTTTTGTAGTGTAGATTTGTATTTATGGTTTGTAGTTTAGATTTTAATTACTTGCTTTTTATTTGCTTTGTAGTTTAGATTTTATTTTTTGCTATTCATTAATGTGTAATTTAGGATTTATTTGCTTTGTAGTATGAGTTGCTAATATTTTTAGAATTTCTAGGATTAGATGAAACTAGTTTAACTTTCTCTTTAGTTTTTAATTGTTCTCTTATTATGATTAAATGATCATGTTTAGGATAATCAACTAGAATAATAGTTTGTAGGAAAAATTTGATGTGCTATATTTATCTTAAATGGTTTTATAGTTTACATTTTTTCAATTCTAGAATTACCATCTAGTTGTTTATTTCTATTCATGAGTGATAATATTGCTTGAATATATTTTGATAGGTTATACTTGTTTTGAATTACTTGATAATCTATGCTTAGAAATTCTAAGTAATATGAGAATTAAAAGAGAGTGGTTCTTAAATCCAAATAGGAGTTAACTAGTGATTCAATCCTAGATTCCTAGTTTATTCTCTTGATTTCCTCCATCTCTTTATTTGATTCTTCTCTTGGTTTTACTCTTTTTTATTTTCTTATTTTCTCTCTTCTCTTTTATTATCTCTTCTTGTTTTTAGCCTTTTCATTTGCAATAGTAGTTACACCCAAGCAATCTCTACACTCTCTCTTTTCTCACACATTTCAAGAACCACTTTAGGACTCTCTAATACGCATCTTTCTTGTGGAATCAACACTTGCAGGCTACATACACGAGTTGTGCACTTGCAACATTTCATTTAGAACACACCAAGTTTTTAGTGGTGCTGTTAAGGAAGGTGCTTGTATTTAGGATTTTTTTTCTATTTTGGTTCTTTGATTTGTGTGTTTCATTATGATGGATTGATCCAGAAGAAAATTGGAGATTAGAGAAGAAGATTTGCTTCAAGAGGGGCCAACCCCTTGAAAAGGTGAGTTCTCTTTCTTGTGATTTTCAATTCCACCCTCTAGTTATGTTTTCACAATTAGAGACAATTAGGAACTAATAAAAAAATTCTGTTGTTGACCATAATAAAGTCCATAATGCACTTGAATAATGATTAAATAAGATAATAATTCAAACAATAGCTCTCTATCTCTCATGCATTGTTTATTTGTGTGAACCTAATTAAAAAATTATTTTTTTGGCATCCTCTTGTAGTTGCTTTTAATCCTTAGGGTTACATTTTCATATAGTTAGTAGAAATTGACCAAAGTGATTTGAGTGATTTGAGCATTGTGATTTGAGCACACACTTGAAAAATATTTTTAAGGGGAAAAAACCCTAAATAAAGATAAGGTAAGAGACTTTATCACCCTCTCCTTAGACAAAAAATCACTAATTCCTTACTACACAAACTCAAGCCTTAAAATTTATTAAATGTTGCGTAAAGCGCTCTACAATGGAAGAGGGTCTTAAATGGCCTTCGAACTACCTCTAGTACTATCCTTACCTGGCTAACTGATCAAGTAAACTTGGATCTTTTCGCTAAAGATATTTTTAGTTAGGAGCTGGTATAGTGGTAGAAATTAAGGATGATTGTTCAAGTTGTTGTCTTTTGATTTGTTTAGCTAGGTTATTCTTTTCCCCTTTTTCTTTTTCAACAATCTTTTAGACCTTTTAGTTTTTCCCCTTCTTAAAAAACATTTCTTTTAAGATATTTTTTAGGTTTTATAAATAAAAAAGTTATAAAAAAATATTTAAAAAAGAGTTTCGTTAGTGTATGCAAGTTTGGATTAGGGATAATACAAATTGTTCAGTTCGTGTTGAATCTGTGTCAAAAGAAATGGTTAATCTGAATCCACCCGTTCTTCAAGATAGGTGTTATTCTACTAGGAATACAATCTCATCTTGCATTAGACTTCTCAATGTTAATGGTGGTAATTATGAGCTTAGAGCTCGCTTCATAAACATGCTTCCCAAGTTTTTAGGAAATGAATCTAAAGATGCCTACATTTTTATATCCAAGTTTGAGGAAATTTATCTTATGATTAAGATTAAAAAGTTATCTAATAATGCAATTAAGCTTATATTTGTCCCCTTTGGTCTCAAGGACAAGGTTAAGAAATAATTGTATAGCTTGTCCACAAATTCTATCTCCACTTGGGATAAATTTATTACCGTTTTTCTGAAAAAATTCTTTTCAATTCATAAAATGGTAAAGCTTAGGAACATCATTCAGGCTTGTAGGATAATTTCAGGGGAACCATTCTAGAAGTATTTTGACAGGTTTAAGGATCTTCTTATCAAATATTCTCATCGTGGTTTAGAGAAGTGATATTTATGCCAAATTATCTATGAATAATTGTATTATTCTTCAAAGACATCCTTAGAATCTATGTGTCAAGGGGATTTCATAAAGTGCTGATAAAGACTGGAAATTTTTAGAGAACTTATCTGAGAAAATCAGGCAATGGGAACACTATGATGGTAGAGCAAGCTCATCAGTTCCCTCAACCAAATCCAGTGATTTGTCCCTAGAGTCAAACATAGCTTTTGAAGCTAAGATGACTACAATCATGCGACGATTATAAGCCTTAGAAACTAAAGAACAAGCTCCAGCTCAAATCAACCTAGTTTCTTCCTTAAGATGTCATAATTGTCTATCTCCTCATAGGCTCCCATTCCATTTACCCAACCGAAAATCGGGTCCGTCCGGGTAATCAAAATCTGCCCAAGCCGAGGCTTGACCGCAGGCCTACCGAAATTCCCTTTTTCTTTTTTACGATTTTTTTTGTTAAAAAAATTCAAGAGTATAAATGACAATAAATTAGCCAAAATTTTGATAAAAATCAATCATATTATTAATAATTTGTAATTATATAATTTACAAATACAAAATATAGAAAGTAAAATGATAAAAATAAATTCTTTATTAATAATCTATTAATCACTAACAATTAAAATTTTATTTTGGAATTTGTCGCATCACAATAGATGAATACATTCCAACTAGGTTGGCACCTATTCATCTATATCACTATCATTTGCAACTCTTTCCAAAATAATTTACAAATTTTCACCTAAAAAATAAAAATTATAAATTAATTACTCATTATTATCTCTATCTCCTATTCCCAAATCTTGAAGTTTGTCTTCAATGCTAGCCATCTGATCGATGCTTTGAGTTATCTCCACCAATCTTGTAGGCACATTACCGCCTGTACGATAGTCGGATCCAGCGATGTCCTGTGGTCGTCGATCAAACGTCCTGATGTGTTGAAGGCGGATTCCAAAGCTACCATCGAAACCTGCACTGTTAATAAATCACGAGCAATGATGGAAAGTAGAGGAAATGAAATCGTTTCAAATACTCTCCACCATTGTAAAATATCCAAACTATTATTTTGATTTTTAGTTAAAGATTGAGTTAAATATTGATCAATTTCAGAAACTTCCATTGATGCAGATCCAGATGATCCACCAGTTAGTTGAGCTATCATTTGCTCCCTATCAAAACTCTTACCTTTGCCCCGACTCCGACTTAAACTTGTAGAAGTATAAGCTGTTTGCTGATGTGTAGCTACACCATATCTTGCTGCATACTCATCATATAAAGTTTGAAAATAATTTCTAATAGTTTGATGATGAGTAGTAGCAGTAATAGTTTGACCATCATCAGTGTCTATTATCATGTTACCATATAAAGAATTTAACAAGTTTCGAAGGCCAACATCCTTCAAACATGGATCAATAAGAACCCCCAAACCAAAAATAATAGGAATAGGCCTAAAATACTTATTAAATTTACTTTCCATTTGAAAAATCATATCTCCAAAATAAGAATCCATACGATAATTAGTAAAAAAAGTTTGAATATTTAAAACTTGCATAGCAGCTTGAATAATAGTTGGATAATAACAACGGATAATAGCATAGTAGCATCATAAAAACTTGTAGCATCTCTTTTACATTATATATAACTGACCATTCATCCTCGGTTATTCCATACATACTACTTGGGCTAGAACTAGAAGTATAAAAGTAATAAAATTATTTATAATTTCTTTATACTCTATTGCTACATTTAACATTGCGTAGGTAGAATTCCACCTATGGTCAACATCTTTTGTAATTAACTGGTTTAAAACTTTTTCTTTTACACAATTATTTCCATCTTTTAAATCTTTTTTAGAAGCATTTATAGCAAAAGTTACATCCCTAACCTTTTCTATCATGGGTTTAATTTCATTAAATGCACTTTGAACAATTATATTTAAAATATGACACATACATCTAATATGAAAAATATCACCATGACATGGAAATAACAAAGATGATCTAATATGTTCTCTGACTACATTATTATTACTTGCATTATCTAATGAAAGAGAAAATATTCTTTCGAAATTTCTAATTTTGTAAGTTCCTCTATTATTAAATTCGCAATATTAATACCGAGTGTGAATCTTCAAAAGCAATAAAAGAAATAACTCTTTTAAACATTTGCCAATCATTATCAATCCAATGTGCTGTGATACATAAATAGCCAGTTTGTGCTCTAGATGTCCAAATATTAGAAGTTAATGAAAATTTACAGTTTAAACTTTGAAAATAAGAAATTATTTTTTCTTGTTCCGCGTGATAATATTTCATAATATCACGTTGATAAGATTGACGAGAAGTTTTTTTAAATGCGGGATAAAAACCTTCTGTAATCATTTCTTCAAATTCATCATCTTCTACTAATTTAAAAGGAAGGTTTTTAAGAATAATAAACCTGATGACGTATTTTCTGGCGATAATTGCGTCATAGTTCCAACTAGCGAGACTACCGGAAGATGAGGATTGGGAGAGTAAATTTTGTCGGATATCAACTTGAGACGCTGCCGGACTTTTATTGTGCTTATCTAAATGGCGTTTGAGGTGGTTGGTGCCGCTTTTATAATGAGCTTGGAAAATACGGCCGCACAACGCACACTTGGCCTTCTGGGTGAGAAGCTTACCGTGCTGATCCCTGGTGACGTCTATTTTTTCAAAGAAATTCCACACATCGGATCTCGGCCTTTTAGGAGCTCTAGGTGTGGAATCGTTGCCACCGGAGTCGGGATCAACATCGGTAGTAGGAGTATTTGGGCTTGTTTCAACATCGAGTTTGCATTTACGCATCAAAGTCGGAGGAGGAAGCCATTTGATTGTAAGATTAGAGAGTAAAAGCAAGAATTAGAGAGTAGTAGAGAGTATTAGAGAGAAGTAGATGAGTTTTGGATGAGAAAAATGAATGAAAACCCCTCTATTTATAGAACCAGCCCCTAGCCAAATGACCAAAATACCCTCAAATTTTGACCGCTTTTAACCGCTTTTGGGGTATTTTATCAAACGCCAAAATGGCCGTTATTGGCCCCGCCGGTCCGAGCCCAAGGCCCAAATGGATACCCCTATCTCCGGTTATGTTTCAGAGGAAGGTCCACTTTTAGGAAATAATCAACCACTCGATTAGATGAATGCTGCATTCTAGCATCCTCGAAATAATTCATTTTCTCCAACTTACAATCTCGGTTGGAGAAATCATCCAAATTTGCATAGAATCAGGTAAATTTCTTGGAAAATTAAAATTTCACTCCATCTTCAGATCCACAATTTCCTAAGGAAAACACGGGTCCTTTCAACATACACAATAATTTTCATAATCTACAACATAATCTTTCATACCCAAATCGGCCTCCTCATAATCAATCAGAATCTTGTTCCACCGAAGTTCGACCATGAGAAACAATTCGTCTTAGAGAAAGGTCTAGAAGCCATGATAAAAGCATCTATACAAACCACCAATATGTTGACTCACCATCCAACACTCAATTTATTCATGAAAATAATATGTTAATTGTTAAATTACAACACTCAAGCCATAGCTAGATTGGAAACTCAACTAGGATAACTAGCTAGTGTTGTGAGTGAAAGACGAGGGACAAATTTTCGAGTCAACTAATTATAAATCCTAAAGACACCGGATCAAGTTCATGACATCCACTCAAGTAAATGCAATTCACATTGATAGCAGCCCAAACGGTTTAAACCGCTTAGTAATAAAGCCCAAACGGTCACATTTTTGACCGCTTTTAACCGCTTTTGGGGTATTTTATCAAACGCCAAAATGGCCGTTATTGGCCCCGCCGGTCCGAGCCCAAGGCCCAAATGGATACCCCTATCTCCGGTTATGTTTCAGAGGAAGGTCCACTTTTAGGAAATAATCAACCACTCGATTAGATGAATGCTGCATTCTAGCATCCTCGAAATAATTCATTTTCTCCAACTTACAATCTCGGTTGGAGAAATCATCCAAATTTGCATAGAATCAGGTAAATTTCTTGGAAAATTAAAATTTCACTCCATCTTCAGATCCACAATTTCCTAAGGAAAACACGGGTCCTTTCAACATACACAATAATTTTCATAATCTACAACATAATCTTTCATACCCAAATCAGCCTCCTCATAATCAATCTGTAAATCTTGTTCCACTGAGTTCTGACCATGAGAAACAATTCAGTGTCTTAGAGAAAGGTCTAGAAGCCATGATAAAAGCATCTATACAAACCACCAATATGTTGACTCAGTCATCCAACACTCTGAATTTATTCATGAAAATAATATGTTAATTGTTAAATTACAACACTCAAGCCATAGCTAGATTGGAAACTCAACTAGGATAACTAGCTAGTGTTGTGAGTGAAAGACAGAGGGACAAATTTTCGAGTCAACTAATTATAAATCCTAAAGACACTGGATCAAGTTCATGACATCCAGCTCAAGTAAATGCAATTCACATTGATGGGCAGCCCAAACGGTTTAAACCGCTTAGTAATAAAGCCCAAACGGTTTAAACCGCTTAGTAATAAAGCCCAAACGGTTTAAACCGTTTGGGGTAATAAAGCCCAAACGGTTACAACAATTTGGGCCAAAAAAAAGATCCCAAACGCTTTGCCCAAATGGTTTAAACCGTTTGGGAGATTTTGCCCAAACGATTTAAACCATTTGGGAGGTTTTAATAGATTTTTTTTTAAATAAAACTTATTTTTTTCTCCGTTCTCTCCCATATAATAAACCCGTTCCCCCCTCCCCCCCGAAAAATTTCCCCAAATTCTAAAACTCCGCGCCTCTCAAATCCCTAACCCCAATCTGACGCGGTTGCTCTCTTTCTCCACCTCCACCTCCCTCATCGACCCCCTCGAAGTACGACCGCGGCCGCCAACCTCCGCCAGTGTCTTCCACTGCCGCATCCCCGTCTTCAACATATCGTCCACGGCAGCGTCCTCTTCGACGGGCTCAGCTTCTCCTCCTGCTGGTCTTCATCCCAATCATCCAACCCATTGCCGGTTTCACTCCTCAGGTTCGAGTCGCCCTTTTCTCGATTTCAACTTCAGCCGCGACCTCGGAAAGCCAGCATTGCCAAGATCAAGACGACGCCGCCTCCGTCGTGGTCAGAGGCTGTAGCGTTGCCTCCACCGGCTCCTCCTCCAATGCCGTAATCTCCCCCGTCGTTGCCTTCTCCTCAGGTCGCCCCCTTCTCCTCTGTAAATACTATCTCCTCTCTACAAAACCCTAAACCTAATTTGACCATCGAACCCAAATTTCTGAGTCTTGCACCGTGTTCTTATCTGAGATGTTAATTTGGTTTACATGTTTGAGTCAAGGGGTTATTATCGGAAGAGGCTAATGATTAGTGTATACGGTTCTTATTTGAGTCTTGCACTGTGTTCTTTTTGTTTGTGTCGTATAGGAGGAGGTCTGTACATAATTGGTGAGTTGCTGTTACATGTTAGTCCTCTGTTTCTGAACATACTTTCGATTGTCCCTGAATTTGTGGTTAATGACAAGGGTTTTGATATTGAAGGAACTCCATCCATTGAACAGGCATTCAATTCTTTACTTCCTAGTGTAGAACTCCAAGGTTACGTAGAGACCTAGAAACTAATGCAAATGAATTTCTCCGATCCACTAATCTTCAAATTTTGGGACATTTCTCAATGAATGCACATTTGAACAATGCCTCATGGATGAACTTATATTCCTTTAAAATCTGTGTTAGAGATGAACATTAGAAATCTCATTTTTGTTTATATTTTTCCCATCATTTTCCAATATCTAGGTGTGGATTTTTCTTAAATATATCTACTTTTGCATTGTTGACTTATACTTGAATACTTTGTATGGTGTAGAATCGAGCCATCGAGAAGGCAACCTCATCAGGGGTCGATTCAACCACAGAGGACGATCCACTTTCTTTCACCCAGATGTTAGATTCCCTGCACAGAGGGCATCACGGTGATTATGAGAGAGCTATGGGCATGGGTGCCACTCGGTCTTATTTGAGGACGTCCTCCATACCGGAAATTGACACTTCTAATCAGGAGCTACGTCACGAGTTGGCCGATCTTAGATCTCGGGTAGCTGAAATGGACAGTCTTAGGGAGGAGCTTAGGGCTCAGATGCATTGGATTAATAACCAGATGGTACATATGCTAATGGACTAATAACCAGATGGTACATATGCTAATATAAACACATACTTGCATACACATGTACACTGACATACACACTTCTACATACACTTAATACTCATACACACATACACATACACATAGACTTAACACTTAGACATATACACACTTACATATACACTACACATACACTCATACATTGCTATTACTTTATAGGTTAATTCTCAGAGCGCTCATCCTGCTTCCACTCCTACTGGTCCACCATCTTTTACTCGTCCTACTCCAATTCCTCAGCCCTCTACTGATATACCACCTTCTGCTCATCATGCTTTGACTACTCACGCTTCTACTTCTAATGCTCAAGGTTGAACTCATGATTTATCACAAGAGAATATTGCTAGGATGTTTGCGGACTTGAGGTGTTCGGGCTTGTCCCAGGAGGACATTCTCCGAAGAGTTTCTTCAGCTCCTTGACTTGAGGCCACTCTTATTTTATTTTGGATGTTATAGACATTTTGGATATTAGAGACAAACATATAATATGTATTTTGTATTTGTGTATATTTTTGGAGAGGTAGAGACTTTGTCAGCTTCTTGTGTTTTCGTTTAGCTGATTGTATCAGATGCTTTTATTATATATGTGTGTGTGTGTGTGTGTGTGTGTGTGTGTGTGTGTGTGTGTGTGTTTTAATTTCATTGTGAGATACTGAGTTATGTCATTGTATTTGTGTTGGATGTATATTAATTGTAAGCAGGTAGCTAATAAAGTAGCTAATTTATTAAAAAATATCAAAATCAACTGTCCAAACAGGTCCAACCGTTTGGGCTAATATTTGTCCAAACGGATTAGTCCGTTTGGACAAAACTCTATCTAAACGGTCATAGCCGTTTGGGATAAAATCGATCCAAACGGTTTAAACCGTTTGGACTAAAGTTAGTCCAAACGGTTTAAACTGTTTGGATAGATTTTATCCCAAACGGTTTAGACCGTTTGGATAAACTTCTCTCCAAACGGTCACAACCGTTTGGACAATCAAAAGTCCAAACGGTTATAACCGTTTGGACAGTATTTAACTAGCCAAACGGTTATAACCGTTTAGGAGTCTGTCCAAATGGTTTGAACCGTTTGGCCAACTGTTTGGGTAGAGTCAGCCCCTGCGGCTTCTGCTCAAACGGTTCTCTTGTCAGTCCAAACGGTTGTAACCGTTTGGGACCATATTTGCCTAAACAATTTCACCCGTTTGGACCGCCTATCTTTGTACTAGTGTAATGGGACTTAATGGGTTATGAAAATGTAATTAATTCAATTCATGATTAATCAATCGGGGTGTTATCAAAGGGGAATTCAAATGGTCTTTGTTGCAGCGGGGGGCATCACAAACACAGAAGATGTCTATACAAAGTGAATAATAACACAGTACTATGTAATCACAGTAGAGACAGAGAACAACACACAAGAATTTAACGTGGTTCGGTCAGTATGACCTACGTTCACGGACGAGAACAACAGAGAAATTCACTAATCACAAAAGAGAAATTTATAAAAGGAGACCACTCTAATATCTCTCCAAACTCACACAAAGAAGAGAACACTCAAAGAAAACTCTCCTTTTCTTTTATCTCTCTTTTTCTTTTCTCTTCAACTCTCTCTGTCTTCTCTCTGTCCTGAATGCATTTAACTCTCATCTTCATAGGTATTTATAGTTTCAAAAGAGTTAGTAAAATAGTGAGAGGGTTGGTGAAATAGTGAGGGTTGGTGAAATAGTGAGAGGGGTGGGTGAAATAGTGAGAGGGTTGGTGAGTTTGGATTCATATTCAAAGTCAAAAAAAAAATCTCCACCTTGACTTTGAATATGAAGATCTTCTCTTCACTCTTGCTGTCTCGCTAGAAGCCCCTTACGGGCTTACCCTCCGCTTTGTTGAATTCCAAGCAATACGAGACAATGCTCGAACTTGTGCGAAGGTACATGCTTCGTCATCATATCTGCTGGATTATCTGTAGTACTAATTTTTTCAATCTTAATGACTTTAATTTCTCTGATAAAATGATACCTGACATCTATATGTTTAGTTTTTTCATGATACATCTGATGCTTTGTCAAATGTATAGCACTCTGGCAGTCACAAAATATTATAGTAACACCTTGGTGTAAGCCGAGATCTTCAACCAAACCTCTCAACCAAATGGCTTCTTTCACTGCTTCTGTCACTGCTATATACTCTGCTCTGTGGTAGACAAAATAACCGTCGACTGTAGATTCACCTTTCAACTAATGGCACTACCTGAAAGAGTGAATACATAACCTGTCAGGGATCGTCTCTTATCTAAATCGTCCGCATAATCTGAATCAGAATAGCCAAGTATTCTGCAACCTAAATTTGTGTTCCTGCCAAAATATAAATCAATATTAGTAGATCCTCTTAAATATATAAGTACCCATTTCATAGCCTGCCAATGGACCTTTCTAGGCTTATCCATATACTGACTCACAATACTGACTGCATGTGAAATATCTGGACGGGCACAGATCAAAGCATACATAATGCTTCCAACTGCACTGACATAAAGAACACAAGACATGTACTACTCCTCCTCTTCAGTGTGAGGTGATAAATCTACTGAAAGACGAAAATGAGCAGCAAGCGGAGTCTTCACAGGCTTGGCATCAAGCATGCCAAATCTTTTCAAGACTTTATTGATGTATTTCTCCTGAGATAAAAATAAACTTCCTTCTCGTCTGTTCCTATGAATCTCCATCCCCAAAATCTTCTTCGCTGCTCCCAAGTCCTTTATCTCAAACTCATGTTTGAGTTGAGATTTCAACTTATTGATTTCTGACATGTCATTAGCTGCAATCAACATGTCGTATATATACAAAAGCAAATATATAAAAGAATCATAATTGAGCTTTTTATGATAAACACAACTATCATATTTACTCCTAGAGTAACCATGCTCAAACATGAAAGTATCAAATCTCAAATACCATTGTCTCGGAGACTATTTTAACTCATAAAGAGATTTCTTCAAGCTGCACACATGATCTTCTTTACCTTCGATAATGAACCCCTCTGGCTGAGGCATAAAGATCTGCTCCTCTAGCTCGCCATGTAGAAGAGCCGTCTTCACATCAAGTTGCTCAAGCTCCAAATTAAAATGAGTAACTGTGACAAGCAACACGCGGATTGAGGTGTTTTTATAACTGGAGAGAATACTTCATTGAAGTCCATACCTTCGGTCTGACTGTAGTCTTTAGCTACCAAGCGTGCCTTGTATCTTACAGAATATGTATCCGGAGTTCCTTCTTTCTCCTTGAAGACCCATTTACAGCCAATGATTTTCTATCTCTTTAGTGGCTTCACGAACTCCCATGTCTGGTTCTTGTGAAGAGACTCCATCTCTTCAGTCATCGCAACAGTTCAATCTGCGGCCTCACTGTCACTAATAGCCTCCTTGTAAGTAGAATATTTTAAAATCTAAATCAATTTTGCTATTCTCAAAGCGTAAGTAAGCATGACTGTGTAACGTTGAGGAGGTCGGATCTGTCTTTTTATTCTCCCGGTGGTAATATTGTACTATTGTTCTTGCAGTGTATCAGCATCTGAAATTGAACCTTCCGCAGTATCAACTGGTTCAACATGAGTGCTCTCAAGCACTCCCTTTGAAGCGGAGTTCTCTAGCTGCACCTGCTTGCTAGACTCCTTTTTAGTACCTGTGGTATCAACAACAAACTCCTTTCTGGGGTGAAGCATGGATTTCTCATCAAAAGTAACATCCTTACTAATAATAAACTTAGGTGATTTAGGATCAGAACATCACAATCTATATCCCTTTACTCCAATAGCATATTCTAGAAAGATAGCTTTCTTTACTCTGGGTTCAAGCTTATCATCATTAACATGAAAATAAGTAGAGCAACCAAATACTCTTAAATGGGAGTAATTAGCAGGGGCACCAGACCATACCTCTTCCGGAGTCTTAAAATCAAAAACTGTAGAAGGAGATTTATTTATTAAATAGCAAGCTGTATTGACTGCCTCTGCCCAAAAGTCTTTTGACAAACTGACATTAGAGAGCATGCACTGAGCTCTCTCTAAAAGTGTTCTATTCATCCTTTCTGTAACTCCATTTTACTGTGATGTATGCCGAACTGTATGATGACGTACAATATCTTCATTCTTGCAGAACTGGTCAAACTCCGTGAAACAAAACTGTATCCCATTGTCGGTTCTGAGATGCTTCACTTTCTTTCCTGTTTGTTTCTCAATCATAACCTTCCATTGCTTGAAGGTTATAAACACATTACTCTTATGCTTCAAAAGATACAACCAAACTTTTTTAGAATAATCATCAATCAATGTTAGCAGAAAATGAGCTCCACCTTTCAATGAAATCTGAGAGGGACCCCAAACATCTGAATGGATATAATCTAAAGTACCCTTGATTCTGTGGACACCGGTACTAAAGGAGTTTCTATGGTGTTTATCGAAAACACAATGCTCACAAAAGTCTAGCTTGCTAGTTTTCTAACCACAAAGCAGACCTTATTTGCTCAAAATATCTAGTCCTCTCTCACTCATATGCCCTAACCGCATATGCCACAAACGTCTAGTGTCAGTATCTAAATCCTCTGAGGTTGACACTGTTACAATACCTGTCACTGTATTGTCTTCAAGGATATAGATTGTATTTACCTTTTTTCTTTTCATCACAATAAGAGAGCCTTTACTAACTCTCAAAACTCCACCTTCAGCCGAAAGCTTAAAACCATTTGAGTCAAGGCTGCCTAAAGAAATGGGGTTCTTCTTTAACTCTGAGATATGTCAAACATTGCTCAGTGTTCTAATAATACCATCATGTGTTTTAATTTTAATTGACTCGATACTAACAATCTTGCAAGGCATGTTATTTTCCAACAAGACAGACATTCCCACCATCGATAGACTGAAATGTGACAAACCAATCCCTATGTGAACACATATGGTAGGAACAACCATAATCAAGAACCCACTCATCTTGTGAATGAGTATTAACACTAATTGAAAGAACTTCATGTGAACTAGAAGACTTTTCAGTTACAGTGGCAACTGAAGATTTCACCTCCCAAGACTGCGACTGTGAATTATCCTTTACTTTGAGCGCTGGACAATTAAGATTTATATGTCCAAACTTATGATAGTAATAACATTCAATATTTTTTTCTTGGGATTGACTTTGATCTAGACATATTTCTAGATTTGCTTCTACCACCAACATCTTTTTCAGGATGACCACGGACAACCAAGCTTTCAGCTTGATCCTTTCCTCCTACGATAGATATTTTCTGCCTTAATTCTTTTAAATGTAAGGTTGATTTGACATCCTCCAAAGAAAGTGTATTTGTATCATATAACATGCTATTAATAAAATTCTCAAAGGAGTGAGGCAATGAACATAACAAAATAAGGACTTGATCTTCTTCGTCAATTTTAACATTAATATTCTTTAAGTCCATAAGAATAGTGTTAAGTTCATCTAAGTGGTCTTTAATTAGCAAACCTTCCTTCATGCGAAGGGTGAAGAGGCATTGCTTCAAGTAGAGCTTGTTCATTAGAGATTTCGTCATGTACAAGCTCTCCAACTTGAGCCACAGGCCGATGACAGTATCTTCATTGGCAACCTCTTTCAGGACCTCATCGGTCAAACAGAGCTATATGGTACTATGCGCCTTCATCTCCAGCTCTTCTTTCTCATCATCGGGCATGGATTCCGGCAACTTGTCCTTCCCGAACAAGACTTTGAACAATCTTTATTGTACTAGGAGAGCCCTCATTTTGACTCTCCACAAACAGAAGCTATTTCTCTCGTCGAATTCTCCACTTTATATTTTACAGAAGACATCTGGAAGCCCACAAGAATAACACTGGAGCTCTGGTACCAATTTGTTATAGCGAGGGGGGGGACTTCACAGACACAGAAGATGTCTATACAAAGTGGATAATAATATAGTACTATGTAATCACAGTAGAGATAGAGAACAACACACAAGGATTTAACGTGGTTCGGTCAATATGACTTACGTCCACGGGCGAGAACATCAGAGAAATTCACTAATCATAAAAGAGAAAATTACAAAAGGACATCACTCTAATATCTCTTCAAACTCACACAAAGAAGAGAACACTCAAAGAAAACTCTCCTTTTCTTTTATCTCTCTTTTTCTTTTCTTTTCAACTCTCTCTTTCTTCCCTCTGTCCTAAATGCATTTAACTCTCATCTTCATAGGTATTTATAGCTTCAAAAGGGTTGGTGAAATAGTGAAAGGGTTGGTGAGTTTGTATTCATATTCAAAGTAAAAAACAGTCTTCACATTCTAATTTATCTGAGGACAATATGAAATTATTGAGTGGATATAATAGTATAAGATATAAGATAAAATATAAGATAAGATATAACATTGAAGAGACTTTTGAGTGCAATATGGTAAATTTGATAACCTTTGGAGATTATGTGTAATCAAAAGTTTTAACACTCATATCCTCTTTGATAAGTAGTATAGATGTACATCAACACTTCACAATCATCAGTTCAATAGATATGAAAAGAAATTCATCATAAATTCTATATTGACCTACTATAACATTTGACTTCATACTATGTACAAAATCATCATAAATGTATTTCGCTAAAACATGAGTTAATAAGTATTTTCAGGTTGTAGAGTGTGCTCATCTAGACAGAAATTGCAAAACAACTCAACTGAAAGTTAAACTTGACTCTGAGGCAATAAATAATAAAACTTTGTTAGAGAAAGAAATTAAAATAGACATTTTAATGACTATACATCCACAGCAAGTGAATGTACGCAATGATAAATAAATAAAGCGATAAACTATGAGGATTAATCTTTGAAGACATACTAAATTTTTAGTATGTGCCAAAGTATAAAAACAACGTGGTAAAACTATGAAACTATAGATGTAATAAATGATAAATTAGGCAAAAATCTGTAGTAATTTACTCATTTTGGATACTTATCTAAACTTTAATAAATGAAAGATGAAACTCAACCAGAGACCATGCTAATCTGAAATGAAAGATTAAATATTGCTCTGAGAAAATCAAAATATTTAATTTGGAAACTATGAAAAAAATCAATAATCTAATGAAGTTAGATAAAGAAAATTAATGACTAAAGAGCAATACAACTATCCTCTAAATTGAATACTATTAAAGAAATAAAATGCTAGACATGATTAGTTCAATTTTGAGATGAAAATAAATTCTACAATGATATTGAAAGGTGAATATTTTATTAAAGGATACATATACATTACAGATTATGAATTAAATCTAGTTAAACCTTGAAATCTTCATATTACAGAATGTCTAAGGAAAATCAATTAAAATTTAATAAATAACGGTCATATAAAATTGAAAGGCCTAATTTTGCCGAAAGGATCTCAAAGTTGATAAATCAAATTAAATTTTAGAAACAAAACAGATTTTACCGAACTTTAATAGTAAGGATTCGAAATTTTCATCGTTCTCTCACAATCTTGATTAATCTCTGTATTATGCAATAGTAAATGAGCACAATTTGCTAGTTTAGCCATAAAAAGTTGCTCATATATCTTAAAGGTGTAAACTTTAACCCTAAAAATATGATCTTTAGAAGCTTATTTAAGCTGTGAGAGGAGGGACACCGTGAGAGGAATAGATCTACTATAAACCGTGAGAGGATGGAGGCTCTGCCAACGAATGCATCGGGCATCACAATGAAGACATGGAGATGACATTAGGACTTCCGGAGAAGGAAAGAGGGGAAATATTTTAGGGTTTCCTTGTAAGAGAGATTTAGAGGGAGGTAGGGGGGGAGAGAGAGAGAGAGAGAGGTGCAGTGGGGGGCAGTTTTAGAATTTTAAATATCAAATATACTTTTTTACTAAAAAAAGGAGATGTTGGGACCCACAGTACATAGAGAGAGAGTCTACTTCAATTATAGAGTAGGGTAATGGCCTAGTGGGTGCTGTTTTCCCAACGGGATGTTAAATTCTTTAAACTAGTAATCAGGCCCAGGCAAAAGCACGGTCCGTTGTTGGTCATTTACTCTACTAATTATATTGTATTGTTCATTTCATTTGGGCATCCACCAAAGTTGTATTATGAGCCTTTACGTGTAAACGAATTTAAGTAAACTTTATATTTGTAGTTGGTCTCTATGCTAGTCCGTGACCGGTTTAATTATCATTTTCAAAAATTGTCTGTAGTATCTGGAGGCTGTAATAGCTCATATTTCCTATGTAATCTTTATAGTACAAATTTTACCTAAATTATTAAAACATAATTTAATTTTGTAGGCTGAGTACATTGTCATTAGTGATTCATCTAAGGAGTTTTGGTTTACTTCTTGTGAGGATCTGAATTTGTTGGTTCAAGAAATTATTAATAAAGTTATGAAATCGCTTTTAACTAGTCATCTAATAGTTGGAGGTCATAACAGTGTATACATATGTCCAATATGCGAAAATATTCGAAAAAAATGGAATAAGACAAAACTGAAATTGCATGCACATGTTGTGGTGTCTAATGGTTATTCGAATCATATTATGGAGGAGTTTGCTGGTCACCTTGCCATTGTGCAACATCTCAATGACGAATGAGTTTTCTGCACTGTGTTAATTTAGTTTAGTTTTCTACTTTTAGGTGTTATTGTATTTGTAATGAGGTTTTAGTTGTTTTAGTGTGTGTTGTATTTTATATCAGTCATTGCATTGCACTTTTAAGTAAGTTGTTTCTTTTATATTAAACTTTGTCTTATTACTTCTGATGGTTTTCAATTATATTAATCTAGAAAATAATTATGAAGAGAATTTATGATACATACATCGTCCTTATACTTTTACTAAATCATTAACGAAAACATATTGTTGATACATTTATTCAATTTGTTTTACTTAGAGATATGACATATATGAACTTTCAGCAACGTAATTCAAACTTAATTGCAAAATTATATATAATATATGGTTCACATAAGCAGATAGCATTCACAAGAAAGTATCAAAATGCTATAGTTATTTACTCGATACAGTTATAAAGATATGATAAATTGACCACACTTTCCATTCATGAACCTGAGAACAAACTGAGAATCTTTAGCATACATGTTGTCATACGATATTTGGTTATAAATATTTGACATTGACACAATGGGATGTTAAATTTCTTTAAATTAGGTTGAAATACATGGAAATTGTAAAATTTTCTGTAGCAAATTAGGAGGAAAATATGGAAAAATGTGCAGAAAAAGAAAAGTTACTCTATCGTCTTTAGGTTTTGCATTAGTTATTAAGTAGTAGATAGCATCTAGGGCAAATTAGTAAATATGTAGATTTTAGAGTAAATTTGTAAATATGGTTGATTTTGGGTATGCACTCTCTCGATTAATGTTACGCCTCGTTTGGTACGCGGGAATGAGTGGGAATGGAATGCAATTCCAACTTCTGATTCATGCTTACCAAACATGATGTGTTTTTTGATGTTAGAAATGACATTCCCACTTCTCATCAATTCCCACTTAATGTGGGAATTGCTATTCCCAATGAGTTATCAAGGAATTGATATTCCCACTTAAGTGAGAATGAAAATAATAATATAAATTCCGGATATACCGTTCTTAAAGATATTCCCACATAATTCTCTAATCGCACCCAAACATGAGAATGGGAATGAGCATTCCATTCCCACATTAATTCCATTTCATTCCTACCTTCATTCCATTCTCACTTGACTCCATTCCCGCGTACCAAACGAGGCGTAGAACTTTGTCAACCGTGAGGAAATGAGAATGCAACTCCATGACTCAATTGTCTCTCTCTAACTCACAAGTTTGCTCTTTGTTTACTTTCTTATTTTTCATTTGATAGAGGAATGTTGCATGTGTCAATTGGGCAACTTTTTTTTGAAGTGAAAGCAGGGTGAGATACCCTGTTCATATTATAAAACGATCGAATGTACAAAAGTAGCTCTGGAGGTTACAACACGAAACCAAACACAACCCAAATAGAAGAGAATTGGGAGCGGACCCGGTCGTCACCAATTACTCAACTAAGAGGAGTGGATGGGAATCGAGTCGGCAAACCTCTAGAGGTTAAAAACAAGAGGGAACTAGAAGAAACAGACACTGTTCACATACTAACATAAAACAGCTAGATAACAACCAACATAGTCCACCAAACCAACACCACCAATCTAAGGAAAGCAAAAGGTAGAACAACTGAGCAGAGTTGGATCGCCCAAGTAGCTGCGAAAACAAAAGGCATTCAATTGGGCAACTTTTTTTTATGTAAAATTATATTTTGCAGCTGACATAAAAATGCCATGGTGTGCAGGAAGCATGCCCATCATGGGCGCTCCACTCCTCCTCTATTAGCATGCTGATAATGTTCATAATTTACAAAATTACGCAAATAATAATAAATATCTAATTCATTGGCGCTTATATGTAGCTAAGTCTATTTTAAGGAATTGAAAACCCAAGCTCAGATCAACAGAAGAACTCTAATTTGTTAATCATATGGACAAACTTAGAATGACACCTTAGTTAACTAGATTTACAAAGAACATTCATGTTTTTCAAAAAAGTCAATAAGAATGCAACTCTAATATTTTTATCATATATTTTCTAATGTTTGAAATTGCAGCACATGATATATCAAGGGTAAAAGATATTGCAGTTGAATCGAAGTGGAGAGTCAAAGCAGGGCGACTTGATTGAAGATCGACGGAAGCTCTTATTATGCCAAATTAATTTTGAAATTAAACTTGTTATGTTGGGAGAGTTCTTTTGAATTTTATATTATACGGGTCTTTGTTTGGTTGGGTTTGATGTTGGCTGCATGGTTTGTTATTTTTGACACACTAGAAATCCGATCCAAAAGTTTTAATCAATGTTAATCCTAACCTTAACCTAAGCAAAAATCCTTCTATAAATATGAAGTTTTACAATGTTTTCGGAATTCATCATGGTAAGGGAAGGTAAGGAAGGATAGGAGACAGAAGAGATTAGAAGGTAAGTGAATTCCCTTTCCTTCAACTCTACCATAATTTGCGAGTGAATAAGATCTGTATTAATAGAAAGATGTAATATAGGAATGAGGAGGAATGTTGCACCTCTTATGAACTTTCAAAACTAGGTGAATGGTTTCCTACCTTCCCTTTTTTTCTATTCCCCTTTATCCAAATATTGTGTCAGATTTAAGATAGAAACATTAGTGCTTCAAATTCAGAGGGCCTCTTGATAAATATCACTACATTTGGAGGTAATCTAATAAATATTGACATATTTTTGGGTATGTAGAAAAAAATGCTAAATTGCACTTAAATACCTTAAATAGTTTACCTATACTGGCATATATTTATCTTGTGTTATATTTTGATGCACTTAAATACCCTAACATTTCTAAAAGCTACAAGTTGTCGCCTTATGTTATCTAAGGGGCTGTTTGGTTGGTCAATTTTATAGATTAGGATTAGGATTTGGCTCTGACAGGGGTAGAATCATAAATAACGAAATTTAACTAAATCCTAATACAGTGTTTGGATCACCAAAATTTATAGATTTGGTTATCTATAAAGGGGCTTTTGGAGGTGTATTTTCTGGATTTCGAAATCGGAGATATCAACTCGGATTTGGGTCTCAACTTTATAGATTTGGAATCCATAAAATAAATTCCTAATCCTAATCCTATTCCTATTTTTTTTTGAACCAAACAGTCCCTAAGTGTCGAAATATTTCCTTAAATATACGAATGTGATTGTCATGTAGTCATATTAGGATCTTTATGCCCACTTTTTAACTGAAACTACAATTGTACCATCTTCTTCCTATTTAACCTTCATTCTCATTTAGCCCATAGATTTTATCTTCTTCCTCTTTTATCCCTTTCTCCCCTTTGTAGGAAAAAAAAACAAGAAAACCCAAAAGTCAGCCATCATGAGTGCAAACAATTGTTGGAAACAAACTACAACAATGTCAAAAAACAATGAATGAACCCAATGTTTTCCGGTCAAAAATTTTACAACTTATAAATATATGAAGCATTACGATTGTTCACTTTTTGATTCAAAAATAAAAAATACAAGTTTGATTCTGGATAGATGTGCTGAAAGAGACTAGCCCTTGGTTCCATTGGCCACACAAACAAAGTTGTTTAATTTGTTATTGATGTCAAATTTGGTATGAGGGAAGCTCCTAGTTGAAGAACTCAAATCGTCTCAAAGGGGTCGCCTTGGATGACAAGCTAATCTTCGACGAAGTATAGTTTCTCTTGGAGGGATCACCTCCAAAGATAAACAAAACCCTAAAAGAAGTAATAATGGTGAAGAACATTAAGCTCTATGGACAAAGCAAGTTGGAAAAACCAACAAAGGCCAATCAGATGGCGAAGAACTCTTGATTTGCAAGAGTTAAGCTCCGGGTCATGGAGCTACCTTAGAGCAATGATGAAGAACAATAACCAAGCTTGTTGAGGAGGAAACTTAGCTAAGAAGAAGCACCTATTTGGTGTAAAAATCTCCTCTCGGATTTATATTGTTTGAATTGCTTATTTACAAATCAAGAATCGTTTTTCACAACAGAAGCGAAAGGAAGGCCCTTCTTGTTTAATGTGGGTTCGTTGGTAGCGGTAGGACGCCTCCCTCGATGCTCGAGCCGAGTTTGCTTCCCTTGGACGATCCGATCGACGTCGCGGTCGCTCTTCAGTACGCAGTAGAAGCTCGGAGTTGATGGAGTTCGGTTCTACCCGAACTTGATGAATTGCCAAGGCCGAATTTGTGCTCCAGAGGCTAGCATGCAAGAGTTTGCGAAGAGCCAAGAGTCTCCAGATCTGAGAATTCAGATTAAGACCTTAAATTTGCCAAGCTTCTCCAAAAAAATGCCCCCTTTCTCATGTGGAGATGGTGGCTTATAAATAGGCAAGGAGAGGCATTACCACTTCCTTGATTTGTGGGATATGGCCATGCCCAGTTGAGGAGAGCCATACCCCCTATGGGATGTGACCACTGTGAGGGGAACCATGCGCTCTGTGGGATGTGACCACTATGGGATGTGACATCTCCCATGCTTCAAGTGGGCGGTCTTGGAAAGTCTGCGGGCGAGCTCGCCTTATGCAGGTGGGCTTCAAGCATGCGGGCGAGCTGGCGACTCTGCAGGCGAGCTTGGTCTTTGTCACGCCCCGCTTCACAAAATACACGGAAGCGGCACGTGAACAAGTCCGCGACGTATTAGGTTGAGGAGAAATACGAATAATAAAAAACATTTCTTCTCAATCTAATACGCCAAGCGTCAAGTAATCATAAAAATACATCACAGTCACAGATCCCAATCACAGCCAGTAAGAATAAATAATAATCCAGAACAGAAGAGTACATATCACCAAAACGAAATAACATCCAGGACTATAAAAGAATCCACATATCTGAAACAATTCATGTGGCTAAAGAAACTAGAGAGTCATGAAACAAATGTCAACTGAGTTAAAATGGAAATACTGAAGGAAGTCTAAAGTTCATCAACTACTGAAAACAAAAGAAACTAAGCTTCAACTCGATCTACTCCGTCGTCTGGAAGGTTCTCCTGCTGAGAAAACTCCGGCTCAAGTACATCTCCATACTGGACCTGTCCGTCATCTATATCTGACGTACACCAAGAGAATGGAGTACGTCAGCGTGTATAACACACGGCAAGATCCCACAGGCAAATGGAACATAATAATAATGCAAATAAATGCAGTAATCAGAAAATGCGAACGAATATAATAGGGTGAAGTGATGCATGCATAGAACTAGAGCTGACCATATGAACAACCGGAAAACTCTGACATTTCAAACAACCGTAACGGGTGACTAACCATCCTGTCATAGTCTCAGATCTACATCTCATTTAAAGTCAAGGTTCATAGTAATCGGATAACTGACGGTTCATTATCCTCTACGCGCATCCAATTTCCGCGGATCTACGGTCTGAGGACTACACGCAATCCGATTCCGGCTTGTCCGGACACAAGCAGGACTCAGGTGACTAAACGATTTCACTGGCCACGTGCGAAAACAAGATCACTGGCCCAACAAACCAGCCCCAAGTGCGAAAACAAGATCACTTGGCACGGGTCTGGAAGATACATAAACAGCCACATCCGAATACATGAACCAAGACTTTCCCATCCCACGGTCTCAGGTAAATCAAGTCAACGATGCCGATATCAAACACGGGTTCACCTCCTAAGCATAGTCAATACACACATGTCACTAGGTCATGTTCATGACAACCAAATCCCTAAGTCATGAACTACTACGGTTCTGGACACAACAAGACTGTGAATAAATGCAATTAACAGGTCACATGTGCAATTACTCTACGTGTCAGTGTCGTGTATCATGAACAGTAACATGAATAACTATCAACAACGGTACAACATGAAAATGTGAAATAAGAGAAGTTAATCACATGAAATGACGCGGTTTTCAACATAAATTCCCATAAAAATCCTTTACACTAATTCCCAACTTAATTATCCACTATTTCAATTAAAAATATACTTTTTCTCTTTAATATTATTTATGAGCGATAACTATTTTATTTTCCATAAATCACCTCTATTTCTTTTCCTTTTCAAAGAAAACCTCTTAAATATTTTAAAAATTCTTTTTCTCCCAATTAATTTCGTTAAACCATAACAATTAATTTAAAATACTTTTATTCAAATAAATTATTTTCACCAAATAATTTCTTTTAAAAATATTTTCATAATTATAATAAATACTAAAAATATCCTAAAAATACATTCTTTCTTCCAAATAGCACGAAATTAATCATGGATCAATTTTAACCTATCCAATCATCACGGATAATTTTATACTACCAATATTCCTCGAAAATGTAAAGATTAAGCTGCAAAATGATATCAACTGGTACGAACTGAATTATACTTATACGAAATAATTCATAATAATCTAAAAATGTAAAATACGAGTCAAAAGCAAGTGAGATCTTGCTCACGGTCAAATCGGCCGTGGCGACTACCGACTAATCAAGACGACGACGCCGCGACGCACGGCCAATCCGCTGCACTGAATCGACGACGCTCAACGAGACTGCACAACGACACGGCAGCGGGTTTGGTGGAGGTGTAGGCGACGGCGTGGCTTGGGGCGGCGGTCGGCGGTGTTCGGGGGAGGTGGCAGCGGCGTGGGCTAGGCTCGGGTGGAGGGAACGGCGGTGGGGACTGAGGCAGGCGGAGAGCGGAGGCGGAGGTGATGGGTTTAGATCTGAGCACGAAGAGAGAGAGAGAGAGAGAGAGAGAGAGAGAAGAGAGAGAGAAACGGGGAGAGAGAGAAAAGAGGTGGCTGGGTACGGGATTTTCAAAAAAATAAATAAATAATGTATTTATATAGGGTTAGGTTAGGGTTATACGCACGTGGTAGAAAATACACGTGAACTAATATCATCAAGCACGTAATAATGATACAGTCAAATATTATACACATATTCATGACAATCTGTAACGATTAACCTAATAATATTATTAACTAAATATTAATAACCTCTATCATTATATATATATATGATTAGTATAATATCCAATATCTAAAATATTATTTAGTATTTAATATCGAAAAATACGCATCGAAAATTCACGGGTGTTACAGTCTTTGGCGGGCTCTGGCATGCAGGCGAACCAAGGTCTGCAGGCGAGCTTCAGGCCTTCAGGAAAACTTCCAAGCAGGCGAGCTAGGTATTGATGGCGAGCTCGAGCTACAGTGTAGACAAGCTCAAGCACGAGTCCGGGCGAGCTCCAGCTACAGTGCGAGCTCTTGGTCTTCAGGCAAGACTAGATCATACAGGCGAGCTTGGGGCTGTCAGGCGAGCTTGGTTCAGGCGAGCTTGGCCTTCAGGCGAACTCATGCCTTCAGGCGAGCTTGAGCTTCAACCCTTCAGGCGAGCTTGCGGGCGAGCTTGCCCTGTGCAGATGAGCTTCAAGCACACGGGCGAGCTCCAGGTCTTCATGCGAGCTTGCTCTTGAGGCGAGCTAAGCTCCTTTGCAGGCGAGCTTGCTCTACAGGCGAGCTCCAGAACATGCTACGAAGAACAGGTCGTAACTTTCAAACCGTAAGTCGGAATTGGACGAATTATATATGAATATCGACTATCTCAACGAGACGGAGCCAACCAAACCTACCCGCAGGGTTCGGTTTGCTCCGGTCATTTTGCCAAATTTCTTCCGGTTTGAGAGATATCGACACTTTTGTCTATTTTGTAAAGTCAAGCATTCAGGTGAAGTTAACCTTTAGGTGGGCCTGACTTTCCTCAGGTGGGCCTGACTTCACTCAGATGGACCCTTAAGCCCTTTTGCTTGTTTCGAGTTGCTGTGCAGGGATTAAGGCAATTTTTATTGCCTACAGCACCAAAAACCAAAAGTCCTTGAAAACGTTGGAGATGTGGTTATATTTATAGGCTGAAAACTACCTATGTTGCAGAGCTAACTCGTGTCACAAAGCTAACGTCATCGTATTTGCATTTAGTGTATTGTAGTACTGTTCACACCTTTTTAGAACTTTTAGCATCACGAAGTTACATAAGTCAACTGCGGGGAGCTAAAGTGCCAAATCACATTAATTGCAATGTGAGTGACGGTAGCTTTATTAACTCCATGATTCAATACGGAGCTAAATCCAGTCAGTAATGTGGATAACTATACTTTGGCGGATCTGCTGCATTATCTGTTGCATTTAATGCAGTACCTCAGCGGCTTGGTTGTTGATGTGACCTCTAACATGGGTCACCATCAATATGGTTTGTCCCTTCAGCTAAGCCTCATGACTATTGCAGAGCAAAAACAGCTCAAGTTGACGTCTTGCTGTGCAGAGTTAAACTTTTTATGTGCAGTTAAGGCTAGAGCGGAGCTATTAGGTCCATATATCCACGACCCCAGTTCATCTTGAGCGAAGCTAAGGTTGATTTTGGCCTGTTTTGACTTTGGATTTGGGGTTGCCTATCCTTAATAAATTTTGTGGACTCCTGAGATTTTCACAAAGCTCATCGATCATGTTGAGTGACCAAATTGCCTTGGGGATGCTACATTGAGTTGATCTTGTTTGTATTTTTTATCGCCTACACCCAAATAAATAAAAAGTCATAATCAATTAAACCAAGCTAAACAACAACAAGAACATCAAATCCTCATTGGAACAACATTTAAAAGTGTAGCTTAGAAATCAACAAAATCAAAGTTACAAATCCAAATTGTGGAGGTATTACATGATACAAGATGTAATACAAGATCCGAATTCAAGTCAAGTTCAAAAGCATTTAACTAATTTTTTCTTGAAAATCCAAATTTTGAGCATCATAAATAGGAGTGCACAAAAATATCCATATCTGAAAAAAATATATGTATTCGATACAGATATGATTATGTAGTGAAATATCCGAATCCACATCTGAAATATCTGGATTCGTATCTGAAATATCTGAATATATACCGGTCATACTATTGCAACAGTTTTAATCCTTAAATTAATGGATTTGAGATTAATTTTGATGATCACGATATATAACCATAGCTTTTTAGATGTGACGAGCATATTAATGAACTCTCTTGTATCATATGAATTAAATTTTTTCTCAAATATTGTCTAGTTTTCTCATATTCATTTTGTATCCACATGTATATCCACATGACATCCGTATCCGAATTCGATTTTAGCGAATATGAATATTAGATTTCCTCACCGATGCATATTCATATCCGTATCTGTAGCCGTGATTGATAAGCCGATACAGATATAATAAATATCATATCCGAGCCGTCCGAGCCGGACCATATGCACCCCTGACCATAAATCAAAGGTCAATCCCGATGAACGTTAATTTAGACGAGGGGTGTTTTGTTTTCGACTTTAGTGGATTTTAAACAGCAGTGCAGCAAAATACAACTCAGGGTATATTAGTGCCAACAGGGTAAACCATAAGGCATTTAGCTGCAATTTCGCCGAAAGAAGGGCCTTCTCTGTTCTTTTCCGTGGCCCGACCCAGCTCGCTATCTCTTCTAATTTCCCCTCACTCACAAACCCAAAGTCCCGTCGAGATCTACCAACCTCCAACCCACCATGCAATTCTTCAGCGGATCGTCGGTGGTGGAATCAACCCCATCGCCGGCGGCGCCGCCGGGAACGGCGTCCGGCCTCTCCGGCAACAACGCCAACATGCTCTACGTCTTCAACCGCAACGGCGTCTGCCTCCTCTACCGCGAGTGGCACCGCCCTCTTCGAACCCTAGACGCTCAGCAGGATCAGAAGCTCATGTTCGGCCTCCTCTTCTCTCTTCGATCCTTCACCGCCAAAATGGACCCTACAAGGTTAGGATTCTAGGGTTTTGATCTCGATTCTTTTTTGGTTTGTTTTGGGGATTAATTTTGGTTTTCGATGTAGTTTGGATAAAGGGAATCTTGGAGTGCCGCTGTTGCCAGGGCAAGGGTGTTCCTTTCATAGTTTTCGGACGAACACGTATAAGCTGAGCTTCATGGAGAGTCCCTCTGGGATCAAGGTTAGTGAGTTTCTTATGATTTTTATATTTTATTGAGTTTAGTAGTTTTGATAAATGTCTAAAAAGGTTTCCTGAAATTGTTAACGCCCAACAGACACTGTGAATTTGAGTGTGAATGAGGAAAAATTGGTAGATGGAGGAATGTAGTAGATAAATCTTTGTGAAAAGTTAGTGAAAGAAGTTTGTTTATGTGAAAAATGTTGGTCTTAGAATTGATGGAAGGAAATGGTTTTGAAGGAAAATGATAAGAGAATGGGATCAAGATCGCCAACTTTAGCCTTACAGTTTGTTCAGGCTGAGAAAATTGTTAAATACATAGCATTGTTATTTGGTCGATAATTACCTCAATTTCCTACTTGAACTAATGTGGGATTAGAGTCTTCGGAGAAGAAATCAAATGTGCAACTTGTGGGTAGGCTGATGGAAAGATCAAATCGTAGACATGATCAAGTTATAGTAGGTTGCTTTTGAAAGATTCAGGTTTTATGGTTTGGATCCATTAAACTGTAGTACTGTACTAAATATTTACATATATGGGAAATTTTCTACAAAGAACATAATTTGATTTGACTTAGTTCTTTATCGGGGATTATTTCGAGGAGCAGCATGTTCAGAGAGTGGTTTCACTGATCCCATGATGCTATGCACTTACTCTACTAAATTTCTTCGTTAATGACATATCTTTTCCCTGTCCAATCACATCTTATTGCTGTCCTTGTATCAAAAAGGAGTTTCACTTAGATTACATTGGATGCTTGCATGCGCATGCAGTCACAATTGAAGATGACTGCTACCTTCTTTATAGCCTCGTACGTCAATTTGTGCTTAATTTTTTTTTCAATGCAGATAATCCTTGTTACCCATCCGAAGACCAGTGACCTTCGGGACTCCTTGAGGCACATATACAACATTTATGTGGAGTATGTTGTCAAGAATCCCCTCTATGTTCCTGGGAGTCCAATCAAGTATGTCGTTAAGCACTCATAAATTGTATCTACTTTTCAATATTCCATAAGAAAAATACCTTGTCGTGGCCTTTTGCCTTGATGCTTTCTTGAGCCTTTTGCCTTGATGCTTTCTTGAGTTAAAGGTCTTTGTAAGATAATTGATTTAGCACTATATTACTGACACATCCACAAGGTCTAATATTATTATGCATCACCAAATCTTTCATTTGGTTATTTGTCAATAGAATAATTATTGAATAGTTGATCTGAATGCTTTAATGGGAGG
The DNA here is from genome assembly GCA_012295165.1 of Asparagus setaceus. Classification (NCBI taxonomy): domain Eukaryota; kingdom Viridiplantae; phylum Streptophyta; class Magnoliopsida; order Asparagales; family Asparagaceae; genus Asparagus; species Asparagus setaceus. Next base: position 20,852,200 of record CM022709.1, on the reverse strand, counting down.
GTTCTGGACCTTAATCGTATGACACGAGCAGCAACAAGTAAGCCTTATTTGAAACTTCTGAAGTCTAAGTAAACCTTTCTTATGCAAAAAAGTAAGGTGAAGATAATCAGTCTAGTACTCTAGGGACTGTACAATTATGTTTGGTAAGCGTAGGTACCAGGAAAAATTTTAGGTTCTTGTCTGCATCTTTTCCTAAAATATTTTTGTTATTAGAAGTTGTATTTTGATACTAAGGACCGGTGTTTTAAAAAGCTAGCGCCTAGCCCGTCTGGGCTTTGGCGGTACCGAGGCCGACTAGGCTCCGCCCACCTAGGTCTTGACAGTGCCTATGGGAGCGGAGACTGCTTACACGGACCGTACCGCCAGGTCTTGGTCGTAATTTCCTCTGTTGCTACCTCTATGTCCTCTAACCTCCTCTATACTCTGGCCTCCTCCACTGACTATAAACACCTACCACTCCTTCGACTTTTAGCAAAACCTCCTTCGCCGCGACTTAATAAAAAAAAATCCTTCTAGGCCTAGCGCCTAGGCGCTAGGCGTTAGTTTCACACAAAGCGATGCCTAGCACTTTTGATAACATTGTTTGTAATTAAAAAATTAAAAAATAGGAAAACTCCTAGGCCTCGCTTAGGCTTTAGGCGCTAGGTTCGATCCCTAGGTCGCGTAGCGCTTTCTGTAACCTTGTTAAGGACTTGTACCACCTTTGAGTAATCCATGTTTTTTGAGCTTGATGTTTAAGACAACCTTATATTGTCAATTGGGAACTATATTTTATACCATAAAAAACTGTGATGTTTTTACTATCTAGATATCAGCATATGAAGGGGCAAGGATGCATTTGCCGGCAACTAGTGTTGCAGAAATTACACGGGTTAGCTTTGGTGAATATTGTATTCGGTAGTAATGAAACTGGCAAGAACAGTCTTACTGCAAAACTTAGAAACCTGTTGGTAGGTAGATGAGCCTACCCTGTTCTTTTCAGAGCTTTAAGTTCATCTACCAATTTATAGGCAAAAGTCTTGACTGCTAGTAAAAGACGAAATGGCTTTTATTATAGAATCACATTCATCTCTAAAGGGTAAAGGAAGAAGAGCCAAAATGTAATTAAAGCAGCATTCCCTTTCTTTCAAAGCATTACTGTACCTTTTTTTTTTTTTTGAAAGATCACAGTATGATATATGTAAGTTGTTTCGTCTGTTAATAAGAAGATGCTTTGATTATCATCAATCACTCTGATATCACTTTATCCTGTCGAAGACTGTATTACTCCAATAGTGGTGCAAGTTCAACATGATCTTTTAGTGAAAGTCTTCTAGGAGATTATTATGGTTGACATCAAAGTTGGATTTATTCCCAAGCAAGGAGGAGTGAAGCTAGAAAGGATTACATCCAACGACTCTTAGATGGTCCAATCAATAGAAGAAAAAGAATGATGAAGACTTAAGTACCTAAGATTTCCAGCCTCTACATATGGAAGTCTCATAATCATAGGGTATGTATATATTTATTGAAGGTTGAGAAAGCCTACAATTTTGTTGGTAGTTTGTTGGTGACTTCTTAATCAGTTTGCTGACAAGGTAGATAGGTATCTGTATAACTATGCATTTTAGTTCATAATATTTACCCTATAAAAATAAAGTTTCTGTTCTATGCATGGACTCATTGCTTTAGGTCTTATCCCAAAAAAACTAGTAGGCACAAGATACACAGTCAAATACGCAATTAAGGATATTGTAACTATAAATGAATAGAACCATTAAAAGTGGAAAGAAAAGCATGCTAAGCTCAAAGTCTCAGAGTCCTTAGTATAATAACATGCCCCTGGATGTTGAGCAGTTAAATCAAATAAAAAACCCAAAGGCAAAGCCAAGCTTAAATCTGACCAAGCTAAAGCCTATTGCCCCTATTTATGTTTATTAGGAGGTTTATAGGGAATGGCACCTTAGGAAAGTATAAGGATCGGTTTGTTAGAGTATAAAACTATAGTCCTCAACTCTCATCAAAACTTCGAAGTTTTGGTGTAGTGGCAAGGACTTTTCACATGGCAGTAGAGCCACCCAGGTTCACTCCCTATTGGTCACGAATTTAAAGCAGATTGAAAAACTGATACCACTATGTGAGTCCAGGTTCTAGTCCATAAAAAGGGTGGTCAACAGCCAGGGGCATGTTATTATACTATAAAACGATAACCCACAACTCTCACCAAAACTTCGGAGCTTTGGTGCAATGCCAGGGACTTTCCCAAGGTCTTTTCTCTTTTGTTCTTTTTTATCTAAAGCTAAAGAGGTTCTGGTGCACAAAACTCATATTATTTTATTTTTCTTGTCAGACGTTTGTCCTTTGTCTCGGACATCTGTCTAGTTACTCTCTATATGTATCATTACATATTTGAGAGTCTTCATGCTTTTTATAGCACTCATCATTTCTGATGTTGTGCTCCTCTTGGAACATATTTCTGTATGTTTTAATATTGATCTTCATCAATTATAATGAGACTTTTCTGTCTACTTAGTTGATGGTTATTGATGAGACAAATTTATGGAACCTGAACGAACACATTTTCTTTGAACTGACTTTACTACTGTTTATTTGTTACACCTCACTGGAAATCTATTAATACCCTAACAGGTACTAGTGTATAGTCATCTTAAGAAAGATTGGGAACGCTGGCATTAACAGAATTGTAAAAGAAGGATTCAGTTAATCTGTGGTGGAGAGTTCTTCCTCATGGCTGAATTCCCTAGAAAATGTTCATACTTAAAGTTCAGTGATATACAGTGCATGCTTGATGTGTCATGGTATTGTTCGCTTCACAGACGTTAAGAAAGAATTTTCTTTTTGGTACCACTTCATCAAGTTACTCATTTCTTACTTCTAAATTGAGATCTATTTAGCAGTACCTGGTCTATAACATCAATAGCTATGCCAGTTAGTATATTCTAGATTAACTCTTCCCTATCCTCTATAAAGTTCTTTATCTATTATATTACGCGATCTCATACAAAGTCATCTTGATTTGTTATAGATGTGCCCTTCCATCTTCCTTTCTGATTACAATCTTCTAAGTTAGTTAACAAACATCTAGTTATGTATGCATGATTCATGTTTCTTTGGCATTATGAGGTGCTCAGTTATGTTGAACTTCAATACAGCATGAATAGCCACTATTCTTAACATATGCTTTACCTTGCTAATTTCAATCTGGATTGAGATTTTATATGCCTAAGTTTGAAATGAAAAAAGTATTAGTAAATCATGGAAGCGAGACCTATATTTTGAATAATACACGTAAAAGTAGAAGTTTACACTGTTAATTGAGTGCTTAATATCTCAGTGGAGCTCCTATCCAACGTCGCTATTGCTGCTCTTTTTTTATGCCGCTTATTAATTCTAGTTAATGCTTGGGCCTTAAATCTTATTGATCCTACTCATGCAATTATTATGCTTTTTATAAGGATGAAGTTTTTTTTTAAATTATTTGCCTATGTTCATGAGTTCTTACTAATTGCATCCTCACCTTTAAGAAAAATGGGTCATTCATTGTCTAAAGTTTTAGCTAAAATACATTTATGTGGAGTCATGGTAAATATATATTTCTTACCATTATTTCTTGATGCTAATTCATTACAATCTAATTTAGCAACAGGGTGTTTTGTTGGAATGTAGTTGTTACAACAATCTAAAGTGTCTTGTGTTTAACATCACATTATTTTTAAGTTTATTTGCTATAAAGATAGAATTCATTATTATATCTTAACTGTTTTATTTTACTTCTTCCTTTATGCAGGTGTGAGCTCTTCAATACAAATCTTGACCAATACGTGAAAACCTTGATTTAGCATCCTGAGGTAGTTTAAACCGTTTTAACAATATTATTGTTCATGAATTTAATCTCCCATAGAGGCAGTTAACTGATATTGTTCTTTTAATTTATAATTTTAACTGGTAAATCATTTCATTCTTGAATATAAAATGATCTAACCTGCTGAGGTGATTGGAAGCCCTACCTCTCTTTTGCGTCCGGATCTGAATTATCAATGCCTGTCTTTGATTTGGAGAAACCATTTTATGTGCTTTTCCCTCATGATGCTATTTCTTTTGAAGCAAAAACTAAACTTGAAAACCCTTCTTTATTCTCAGAAAATATAAGATTATTATATGAATTCATAAAAAAGGGCTAGTAAGTATCATAAATATGGCTCCTTTTAAATTCTCGTCGTATAAGAAAAGCCTTAAAACTGTCATGGAATGATGCCATATTTCTCATAGAATCTGGACTTCATAAGGTAGCTAGCGTTAATGTTCTATGCTTGCATCTATGTTACCTGGGTACTTCTATCTGAAGTCGTACTCTTATCCGACACGTATCTGTATCCATACCCAAACTCTGTGGACACTCCTTGCATATATGCATACATTTATTCGGGCATGAACTCAATTTAACAGTACATATATTAATTTAGAACAGTTGTCACACCATATATACTACACATCACATCCATTTCTTGAAACTCAGTTGGGTTCCGAACTATGATTTTAATTGGTCATTTGGGTGTCTAGTTAAAAAACGAGCGGTTTTACACTTTATAATCGACATAATAAAAGAAACATAACAACTATTATAGGAATTTTAATTCTCATAACATGTGGGAAAAAAGTATTGACCTCATGTAAATTGTTAATTTTGATATATAATATATATATGTGTATAGAAATATTTTTATAGTTGTGTCCCCATACCCTACTTTTCACAAATTTGCCACGTCCGGTGCCGATACCCATACAGATACTTGTACTGTACCTGTTTCCATGCAACATAGGCTCCCATCATTGTGCTCAACTGGTTGACGGCTAATCACTGTTAATGTTTAGTCATATTTCTTGTTGCTCATGTATTCAAATGTAAATACTTGGAATTTGGAAAAATGTTCATACTGGTACACACTTGGGACTTTGGGGAGCATCCTTTTACTCTTGGGTTATTTTCACAAAACCACCTTGAACTTTGTCGGGTTTTAAGCATTGCTAAAGTTTCAGACTAAACTTCTGCTGGCATTGCCTCTTTTGGACAGGTATAAACTTTGAGGATTATCTTTGGAATGTGTTGAGATCCTGGGGGTTCTACCATTGAGATTTCTGAGAACATCTTTAACTTTGTCGTATCCATTTTGGATGTTGTCAGTCATGTATAGCCTCAGCATCACACAAAATACAGGGGAGCTGGGGAGAAATCACCATTATAATACATTAATTTGCAAAATGAGACTGTAGAGTGAAGTTGCACCTTAAAGAGGTTGTTCAATTAGGCATAAAATATCTCTGTTATGCATGGTTGTCAACTTGACATCAGTAGTAGTTTCTATCATAAGCGGAAGATAAATTATTTTTGGAACAAGACTAACTATGGAACAAATGAGGTGTTTCCCTTTGTCATGAGTTTAGACAAAACCTCACGAAATAAATAGAGATGATACATATGGCTAATTCCATACTTGGTTGGCTCCATAAGTTTTGTGTTAAAAAAGAAGTGCTCTAAGTCAGTGGCGTATCGAGAAAAATTTTCTTGGGGGGTGCAGGTGACAAGTATCCATTACCTAAAAATAAAAAAATATAATAAAATAAAAAGAGAATCAATGTCAAGCTACTATCCTAATTAATCAATAATTGTTTCTTTACTTATATTATGTGATTATAATTCTCTGCTAACCAGTAGTTATAATTACCAATTCTCACAAAATTTCTTTCCTACAATGACTAATCTTTATAGGACCCAAAGTTTCAAAGTAAAGAATAACCCAGTGACCATATATTCCTTTTACACTTCAATGCTTTTGAATTTTTGAATGATATTGAAGAAAGTACTTGACAAACAAAACTATATGTCTACAGTTCACATGAATGCATAACTAAAACAAGAAAATGAAGAGAATTCTTTTTGTTGACCAGGGGTTGCAATACAGGCAACACCAATTAAAAGCAACAACTTTTTCCACACTTGTTTATTATGAATACTACAAAACTTGTTTATTATGTTTATGTAGCAACAAAAATAGTTCAACTTTTTCCACACTGTTTCTATGCAGGAATTGCAGTCAGAACTTCATCATCTTCATATAATCCTTTAGCATAACCAAAGAATTGTAAGGTCAGTTTAGTCGTGGCTTTGAGTACTCTTGTTATAATGGAAGCTTGAGAATGTATGTCCCTTCAAATTGCAAGCTTCTTATCTGTTATGGGCTGATTTTTCTCTTGTATCTGAAATTCAAAGAAATTGAGAACTTTTCATCGAGGTAAATATTCTGTTTTATTTCAAATATTTATTCCATTTAATTTGTAGCTTTTTGCGCAATTGTTCAATTCTGGATTCATATGATTTCATATATTGGAGAAAAAGTTCAATCATCAATGTTCCATAGCAGTTTACTTTGTGGAAGATAAATGCGGAAGAAGCCATCTCTTGAAATTTAAAATTTATGTGGTGCAGGAAAGCCCGATAACTTGGTCCTATTTATGAAATCATAATTGTGATATACATTGTTTACATGTAGTCTCATTAACTTCTCTTGAACTGTATCCTTGTTCCCGTTTTATGTTGATGCCCTTGGCAAATATACAGTTCTATCTCTCTCCATCCATATAAAAATAATTGAGGATTAAAATTCAAATGTTTGGTATTGCCTTCCTGTATTGTCTTTTTAAGGGTTGAGTTAGGTTTCCTTTTTTCATCCTTTTTTGATATATATATGCATTATTATTTATTCTAAGTTAAAACTATATAAGGACCGGTGACCATAACTCTAACCCTAGCCCTAACCTTCATACGGACCGGAGGACTATATAAGGATCTCTCCAACAATAGCAACAATGACATGATAAGTCCGCACACCAAAGGTTTGACTATTCTACTAGTGCTGTAAGCCTTGATCATGTGCTAGACTGAGGATGTTGTCATTCTATGCTAAGCTGGGGAGGTTGTCATCTGTCTGTGATTGAAATGATTGTGTAGCGCCTGATTGGTGCATATCATTGTTGTTCCTGAAAACACTTCAATTTTGAGATTCTTGTACTAGAGTAGAACAGATCTTGCTTTAAGTTCATCGTTGTAGGACATAAAACAACTCTATCATCAAGTTTAGACTCTTCAACTTCTAGTTTCAAGAATGCTTTCCCTTTATTCTTACATAAATAAGAGATAATTGGGGCAAAAAAATTTTCCTATCGTGATTGAACAGTGGGGTTTCTTCATTATGGTGATTTTGACTGACAAGATTATTTGATGAAGCTATACACATTACCAAGTGGTTGAAGGTCCTAGAAATCGAAAATCCACAAGCGAAGCTTGTAGCTCGTAAATTAAACTGAACTCATCAACATTTGAGAATAAGAGATTTCTCATTGTCATGTTAAGGTACAGTAATAAAGCTTAGCCCAGAAAATATCGACTGAAGCTTCTATAAGCTCTGAACATCTTGATTATTGCTTAGGATCTTCAGTTTGCTAGTTTTGCGCTGTGCGTGATTTCTCTGACAAAGAGGAAGAAGAGTGATCGAACGCTTGAGCTAGCAATGATCATGGTGGTTATGATGGAGGAGAGATCTTTGGTTAGTGGCTTGCGGCAAGCATTGAAGAGCAGGTAAGCGTTCAAGAGCAGAACAAGCAAGGCATCACGGGGATAGTCTTAAGTTCGAAAGAAAAGGATTAGTGTTGGGTTTTGAGAGTCTGGGAGTGTTGGCGTTTAAACTTAAATTCTTGTCAGTGAAATCAGAATTATGCAACTTGCTCTTTTCTTAAGAGAATAATTGATATAAAAAATTATGGGAGGAGGATTTACAAGTGAATATATTGTTGCCTCTGGTATGCAAGTTATCAAGTCTTTATATAAAATAGAGTAGTTAAATTTGATAGAAAATTTCTATTAAACTGTTATAAAATTAATAATGCGTTGTAGACAAAAGTGTTGCACAATTTACAATGGTACAATGGAGATTGGTAAGTACACCATCTATGCGATAAAATTTATGAACTACTGGCTCGTTTGGTACGCGAGAATCAGATCAACGCGAGAATCAGATCAAGTGAGAATGAAATGAAGCAATGAATGGAATAGAATGCGTATGGGAATGAAATGCTCATTTCCATTTTCATGTTTGGGTGCAATTAGAGATTGAGGTGGGAATGTAATATATTTTTGTTTTTAGTGTGGGTAATTATTAAAAAACTTGACATATTTGGTATTTAAATTAAGTTTTTTATTCTCACTTAAGTGAGAATGCTCATTCCCTACCAACTCATTGTGAATGTCTATTCTCACAAAAAGTGGGAATGAAGGAGAAGTGAGAATGAGCGTTCTAGCTTCCGAAAACGTGTTGTGTTTAGTATGTATGCATGACAAATGGGAATGAGCATTCCATTTCCACCCATTCCCACTTACCAAACGATGCCTCAGGGGGCTAGAGTTGAACTTAGATATTTCAATTGGAAGCAATTAAAACAGAAGAACAAGAATTAATTGTTGTTTTAGCAATCAAGTTTCCTTGAGAAATGGTATATTTGTTTTCCTTCTATGACCCATCGACTTGAATTTATTGATTCTGAAAATTTTGTTTGTTTTCTATAACCATCGTTACGAGCATATTTGGACTGCAAATGGGCTAGCATATTTTCTGACAGTCATTTTCCCCAAATACTATATGACAATAGGGTTTCAACATTCAAACTCGGTAATTCTTTTTTTAATATGTAATTTTCAAGATTTTGCGTTTATCTTGCTGAAAACAAGTCAGGATCCTCCTAAATGACAAGTGCTAAAGGCAGATAGAACTTTGTTTTCTTTTCTTCTTATTTTTTTATTTTTGATGAAAAGAAATGCCTACACTCTGCAATCTACTATTTTTTTAATACGAGTCTGCAATCTACTATTAGATCAATAAAAAAATTGAAAAAATAAACGAACTTATCTCAGGCTTACCACTTGGCAATAGCAAGTTTTAAACTTTAGTTTAACAAACAGATCAAATTAAAAGAAATGAAAATAAAATTTAAAACTATATCGTCGTATGCAAAAATTATTTGTGCATATAGCTGGTGAAAAAATACGCAAACTAGTTCCTCCTGTTTACAGTCCAAGTAATACTAAAAAAGATTCTTTAGAAAAACAACAAAACTTCTTGATATCTGTTAATTCCTGTCAAAGCTCATAGCAAAACAACAAATATAATAAAATTCAAGGAAATTTAATTAATCTCATCTATATAGGACTTGAGAACTAGCAGATCATGGGCAATAATATTCACTTGTAAATCTTCCTCCTTCAACTCCTCTAACAAAAATGGTGGCTAAAACCGCATGGTCCTGATTATTCTACAGAAATAGTTCAAGAATCCATTGTCGAAGCTAGCAATTTCAGTACAAAACCCTACACCCTCGCTGTCTCAAACTGGAGATATCTCCTCCGTCATCACAACCCTAAAATCATTGTTATCTCAGGCACTCAAATCACTTCCTGTTGCTGGAAAAATCATGCAGAACTCAAAACTGACGAGCCAGAGATCTTGTGCGTTAACCAAGGTGTTCGGCTTATAGAAGCTTCAGCGGATGTTTCTTTGGCCAAGCTTGATTTTTGCAACCTCAATAAGATTATGAGAAGCCTCTTGTCCCCTGTTGGTGGCAAGTTTGGTTTAAATGTGCAAGTTACAAGCTTCACTTGTGCTGGCTTTTCGATTTCCTGGACCTTCAACCATCTACTTGCTTCGTCAAGTTCTTATCTGCTTGGTGCGAGCTACCACAGCGAATAAATTAGCAAGGGCTTTCAATCATGAGAAGAAGCTTATCAGCCCTCCGCGAACTCCTGCGTGTAGCCAAGTGATTGATCGGACTTATCTTGTGTGTGCCAAGAAAAACAACAATGTGACTATGCCCTCAAACTGTGCAATGAAGAAGCATTTCTATTTCGTGAAGGGTTCAACTCTCAAATGCCCACATGAGGGTTCAAACAAAGAGGAGGTGAAGAGATCCAGGACGGTAGCGTTCTCTGCATACCTATAGAAGCTGATGGCAAAAAATGTGAATGCGTTCCAACATACAAAGTGCAACATTGGAATTATAATTGAGGGGCAACGGAGGATTGATAAACACTCTGAATCCATGTCAAACTATGTAGGGAACGTGATTTCCATGGCAATCGGAGAGGAGAGCACGCATAAACTGAAGGAAATGTCTCTAACATCCATCTCCAGAATTGTTTCTAAGGCGATAGATGAGGTTGCTAACCGTGAACATTTCTTGGACTTGATCGACTGGGTCTAGTGCCATCGACCAGATAAGAAGTTGGCCCGTGCCTTGCATGGAGGTGAAAGCCGAACAATCATTGTGTTTTCTTGTCACAATATGCCAATTATGTCAATGAATTTTGGGTTCGGGTTGCCTAGTTTGGGCATGATATGTCCAGGAGTCAACCATATGGGCCTGTGTTACATGAACTTGGTCTCGACTGGGTTGGGTGACGATTCTTGGTTCTTACTGGGTTTCTTGTCGCTCGATATGGTGACTGCTATAGAGCAAGATCCGGACCGTGTGTTTAAGCCCGTAAAATCAGAACACTTTCACCTGTGATTTATTGTCAAGAGAATGAAAAAGAAAAATGAAGACATATTCATCCTTGCGAAACATAAAAATACTAGGGCAAATTACATTAAACCTGTGATAAGTTTGGGCATTTGGTACTTACCCCCAAAACTTTCAAAACTCACCAAATCCCTAATAGTTTTGAAATTTCAGAAAATCCCCAAAATGTTTTAATTTTTTCGCTTAACACCCATAACGGTGAGTTCATAGAATTATTGGGGGTTCAGTGAGAGTTTAAAATTTTTTGCAGTTAAGTGACTCCAAAGTCAATGGGGGGTTCAGAGAAATTTAGCCAAAAAAACCTATTTCCAGATCATATCTCGGATGTTCATAAAATAGTTTAAATGCATGATTCATGGAATTAAGATTCAGTCCCAGGTTCTAAAAGAACTTACACGGATAGCTTAATACAATCTATTTTGTGATGTAATGTGAATTCATATACCTAAGATGTTCAACCACTGTTTTATACCTTTCATCATGCACTTCTCTTTGTAATGGAGGGACAACATTCTCAGTGTTTAACCCCTTATTTATTTTGAATATCACAAGCTTTTTGGAATATTCTTTCGTTTGATTACTTACCAACAAGATTGAACCCTTAAATAAAATGGAACATTTATTACTCACTAATTACAACATTACTTGAACGGCCTACAGAGCAAAAGCCTGCTGTGCCATTCGCATATGAGCTCCAAACTAGGCATACCTATCTAAAGAACAAAACTTAGACTATTATATGAAGAGTTATGTTTCTTATACTGTTTTTTTGCTTGATAAAACTATCATAGACCAAGGTGATCTGCTCTTATGGGCTCAAACACATGTTTCGGGTCTTGCTCTATAGCGGTCACCATGTTGGGAGATAACAATGCCGACACAAACCAAGAACCATTATCTTGCCCAGTCGAGATCAGATTCACATTGCACGGCCCCATCCGGTCGACTCCTGGACATGCAAAGCCCAAAGTAGGCAATCCAAACCCGAAGTCCATCGACATAACTGGCATATTATGACAAGACGAAACATCAATTGTCATTTCTCCCCCATAGAGGACACGCGGTAACATCTTATTCGGTCGATGACATTCAACCCAGTCGATCAAGTCCAGGAAATGCTCTTTGTTGGCAACCTTGCTTATCTCTCTGGAAATGACTCTGGCAAGGTATGCTAGGGATACTTCCTTCAGTTTTGTCGTGCTTTCCTCTCCGGTCGCAAGGGAGAGCACGTTTCCTATGTAATTTGACATCGATCCAGACCCTCCATCGATCCACCGCCGACCCTCAATGATCATCGCAAGGTTACATTTTGTATGTTCAAACTCGTTTACTGTCTTCGCCATCAACTTCCATAAGTATGCAGAGAGCGCCACCATTCTGGATCTCCTTTCCCCATCTTCACTTGAAGCCTCCCGTAGGCTTTCGAGAGTAGAACCCTTCACAAAATAGAGATGTTTCTTCGTTGCACAGTTGGAGGGCAGAGTCTCGTGGTAGTCTCTCTTTTCACGCACAACATACATTTGATCGATCACTTGGCTATAAGCAGGAAACAGTCGAGGTCGGAGAACGTTCTTATCGTGATTGAAAACCGTCGATAGTTTCTTCGTTGTGGCAATCTCGCACCAAGCTGACAAGAACTTAACAAAGGCATACGCGTCGGCAAGTAAATGGTCGAAGGTCCAAAAGATCGAAAAGCCGCCACAAGTGAAGCTCGTAACTTGCACGTTTAAACTGAACTCGTTACAGGTTGGTAAAGATAGACTTCTCATAGTCTTACTAAGGTCGTAGAGATCAAGATTGGCCAAAGACACATCGGCTGAAGCTTCGACAAGCCGAGCACCTTGATTGTTACACAGGATCTCCGGTTCACCGGTTTTCGAGCAGTGAGTGATTTTTCCGGCAAAGGGGAAGAAGTTATCGAGTGTTTGCGATAGCGATGATCTCACGGTTGATACGATGGTGGAGAGATCTCCTGCTGGTGGTCGGCGGTAAGCGTAGAAGAAGTGAGAAGGCAAACCATCTCCAAAATAGTCTAAGTTTGAGACGGGAAGGATGTAGGGGTTGGCTCTTAGATTTTTGGCTTTAATGATCGATTCTTGAAGTAATCTTGCTGTAAGATTAAAACCCTTGTTAGCTGACATTTTCGTGGAGGAGTTGAAGAGTATGGCTGTTGAAGGAGGATGCAAGTGGATGATCCTAGATTTGCTAGAGCTGTTCTGTTTTCTTGCGAGCGGTTGAAGAATATAATTTTATTCTATCATTTTCTTACAATAATACAATTGAAGATAAAACTAGGTGTCCATGTACTTTAATATATTTTTAAGTACACGCATGTCTCATGATATTGGAATTTGAATTGGTCTTAGCGTTTTAAAATATTTTATACGGGAGGATAACTCAAAATATGATTAATTAATTTCATACTCAAAGTAGTATTTTATCCAATGAAATTATCGTTTTGTTATAAGCATCTTTTAGCGAGCATTTGGATTAGTACCAAAAGGTGTTGTTTTCGTGAATTTGGTGGGAATTTTATGATTTTGCATTGGAAAATAGAACTCACAAGTAAGATATTTGATTTTTGTGAAATGAGTTGTTTGGTTGATATTTTTCATATTAGATTTTTCTAGATTGTCATGTTTCATAGATAAATAAATGTGACCCGCTAAAATGTTATTGATTTCAGTCAGATATGTAATTTAATCATATATCCTCAGCAAACTGTACATCCCCAATGAGAGAAACTATCCCATGGGGCGTCCCTATGTCCCTATAGGGACGTCCCATTGTGAACCATCAGATCCCCTTAGGATCCCAAGGGCATCTGACGGTTCACAGGGGACGGGTGCATTGCACCCGTCCCCATGGGATAGTTTCCGCCCCAATGAAGTACATATACAACCATATAAAAATTTAGTTGGGCTTTATCCTTCATATAAATTCTCTTCAATATTTTAGGCTTTTTTTTAATTTTTCTAATAGTGAGGGTACTATTTTTAAATAGTCCAGGCCCACCATTTCATGTGATGTTTGTTTTTTGAGTTTTTCCCCTTAGAAACCATCTTAAAAATATGGTAATTATACATAAACCATATTTTATTTTTAATTTATCGTAAATCACCTTTAAAGTTGGTTATTATTGCAATTAACCACCTCCCAATCACTTTTCACTAAAAATCGAAAATTATTCTTAAAACTCACATTCAATATACATGACTTATTTTTAGTATTTAGGTCTTGTTAGGATACAACTTATGTACTTTAAACTTGAAAATTTTAAGCTTACTTTTAGGTTTTAGTAAAAATTTAACTTGGAGATGGTTGATTGTAACAAAACCTACTTTAAAGGTGGTTTATGTATAAATTAAAAAGAAAGATGGTTCATATATAATTACCTTTTTTAAGGTGGTTTCTAGGAAAGAAAACCCTTTATTTTTTTTTATCTGATTGGTACTATTCTAAACTAGAGATTATGTAATACCCAAAGGCGAATAAGTTACACTCACCCCACCCCAACCTTTACAATCCGGGTATTAATTATGTAGAGGATACTAAGATTTTGAGACAAAATTACTCTGTTCCGTTTCCATTTTCTTCAGCGAATTTTCTTCTGTTCTTTTTTCATCATGCGTCTCTCTTCTCCGCAAACACAAAAAATGGCTAAAATACCAGATTAGCCTATAAAGCGATACTCATTTACCAGTTTAGCCTATAAATTGACACCGACGACAGTTTAGCCTAAAAAGTGACAAGTACGATGACAAATTGGCATTTCCGACGCTGGAGATCAATCTAATGGCTAATTTCTCACGTGATCGCATGTGAACGTCTGTTTTAACAGATTCTCTACTGATGTGGCAGATGGATGATGACATGACATGGTAGTTAGTTTCATTTAAACTTGAAGGGGGTTTCAAAAATTAGGGTTTTTTTTAGAATTGGGGATGAAACTAGGGATTGAAGGAATGAACTTTGAATTAGGGCTTAATAGGGCAAAAATTGGTCTCTTTGTGCTTCCCCATGCCATCTTCAAGCTCTAGTTCCCACTCAATTAGCATCATTGTAAGCTCTGACCATGGTTTCAATAAGTTGACAATACGACGGTGGAATGAAGCAGGTAGGAGATGCGGTTTGAAAATTTGTCGTTGTGGTTGTTGTGGGCTTTGGGAGGGGTTGGACGCTCCTATGTGTATGGCTACTTCTCAACTATTTCCACTTTTAAGAGAAGAAATTAGAGAGTTGAGGAGCACATTAAAGGCAACTGATGACATTGCCAATATGAAGCTTAGTGAATCTCGTAATGAAATTGCCAAGATGAAAGAAGAATTTGACCCGTGTCATCTTGAAACCGAATCATGTATGCAGGAGTTGCTGAAACTGAGAAGGGGAAAAAATTTAATGGAGAAGGAAATTGAGTTGCAGAATGTGAAGATGAGAATAATGAAGAGAGTTATTTTGTATCTTGTTTTGGTTATAATTTGTTTGAGTTTATATGTTGTTAAAAATGGGTGATTGTAAAAATAGACTTGACTCATGTAAGAGACCATTTGATGAAATCAACGTTAAAGTATATGTGTGATGAAATTGTTCCAAGTGATGACATCAAATTTTGATCAAGCCTAATTGATACAAGTATTATGATGAACATGCAACTGATATATGTCCTACATGTACATCCTGTCAATATGTACATCTGGTCAATAAACATGCAACAAAACCCCAAAATCTGGGCATGTGCAATATGCACAATTTGTATATATGCACAACTTATGTACATGTGCATAATTAATCAAGAAACTGACCTGAAAATGCCAAAACCGAAACACACACCCTTGTATATATGTACAATCTATCAATGTACACCACATTGAGAATATATTGCCATTGACAAAATAATTGTATCTACAAAAATATGCAAAAAATACTTAGAAATAACAATATAGGCTAAACTGGTCATAGTTTTTCCAGATTCATCTTAATCCCAAAATACAACAAATCCCCAAAATCTGGGCATGTGCAATATGCACAGCTTGTATATATGCACAACTTCTGTACATGTGCATAATTAATCAAGAAACTGACCTTAAAATGCCAACACCAGAGAATATATTGCTATTGCCAAAATAATTGTATCTATAAAAACATGCACAAAATACTTAGAAATAACAATATAGGCTAAACTGGTCATAGTTTTTCCAGATTCATCTTAATCCCAAAATACATCTAAAAACACATACAAATATGTAAATTTAACCATAAATTTATAAATTAATCCAACACTTGAGAATCATTTTGAGTTGAAGGTCCAAGAAATATTGGTGGTGCCTGACTTGATCCTCTAAAGGCTATATCACCATGCTCACCCTGCCACAGTCCATAGCCTTCAACCATGCCTATGCCACTATCTCCACCACTTCCTCTAGCTTCTAAGCTTCCTTCATGTCCATGGCCTCTTGCTCTAGTTCTTCCCCTTCCTCTACCCCTCCCTCTAGCATTAGTTTCTAGAGCTGATTGTGCCCTCCATTATCTTCTAGTGTTGGTTCTCATGGCTCTTCTCTCTATTATTATTGAAGCTGTTATTGGGACATTGTTTCTTATTAATTCTTCTTGTGATTGTCCTATTTTATTCTTCCTTCCTCTTGGTCTGCCACACTTATTTCTTGTTTGGCTTGTTGATCCTACATTGCTTATTGAACCTGCATTATTTGCTTGAGATTGTGCTACCTACATTTCAAGGGAAAAAAAAATATTTGTATGAGAATATCATTCAACTCAATATATAGAAGTGGCAATAAACCAAATAGTCTTACTTGTGTAGTAGTCTATTTTGGACGTGGACAATTCTTTCTAGTATGTTCACTTTCTCTACAACTAGAGCACTTTGTTCGGACTCCTGCTCTTGAAGCCTTGTTGATTCTTCTTATTGGTTCATCAAAGTCCCTCCTCCTAGCAGTTTTTGGCCTACCTAGCTTCCTTTTAACAAAATTGGGTGGCAAAACCATACCCTCTCCTTCCATGTCCCAAAATTTGCTACCCTCAATAGGATTCAATATTTTATAATAACACATTATGTAAGTGTCCTTCCTATAATAATCAGACACATAGTCCTCAACCTTCCTTCTCAAAAAGAGGATTGCAGCAATGGCATGAACACATGGGATTCCTGTCAAATCCCACACTCTACAAGTGCAAGTCCTATTTGCCAAATTAACATCATGACTTAACCCTCTATGTTTGACTTTAAATTCTGTCTCATGATCATTTCCACCATTCCAATGAACTTTACACAATGTTTGCTCATTGTATGCCTCTTGCAATTTCTTTTCTATCCTTGGTGCTATCTCATGACCACTGAATTTATCTAGAAGTTTAAATTTCTGTTGCATTCTATCCATCAAAGCCAATCTAATATCTTCAAACAATAAAATGATTGGTTTGTATCTTACAAGCAAAATGAAAGAATTGAATATTTCTGTCATGTTATTGTCCACTGAGTCACATTTGCTATGAGTTTTGAAGTGTGACTTACAAAATGTGTTTGGATCTCTTTGCATGAAATCCTCATATGCTTGAGCTAACATATCCTTTAGCTTCTTAGTTTCACATGCAAACTCACCCATGGTAGTAACTTTCACACAATTCCAGAATTGCCTTTGAAGTGCTCTTTCTGTGTGAAATTTTCTCTAGTTTGAGTAAATGTGCCTAACACATTGTCTATGTTCAATATCTGGCCAAATCTCTTGTATAGCAGGAACCAAACCTTGCAAAAAAAAAAAACACTATTTTTAAGATGATGCAATTAAATAGAATAGATAATATAAATGCAAATGAAAATTACCCATAACTTTATTACCTTTTGTTGATCAGAGATGATAGTCTAGTCCTCGCCACTACCCATGTGTAAATCAGTGGTCTGCACTCTCAAAAACCAAAGCCAAGATGCTTTTGTCTCTCCCTCCACAATTGCCCATGCAATAGACCACATTTGATTATTTTCATCCTTCCCAACAGCACACAAAAGTTATCCACAACATGCATGTTTACGGAAGCAGCCATCTACACTAAAAATTCTGCTACATTCATTAGCAAATCCTATTTTCATGATGTCAAAAGATATATAGAACCTCAAAAATATTGCTAGTTGATCCTCAACTGCATCTATAACCTTCAAAACACATGTGGTGTTCTCATTGGATCTACACAACTCAGTCATGTATGGTTTCAGCAAACCATATTGCTTCTTCATTAAGCCTTCCACAGCATTTAAGGCCCGATCTTTGGCTCTTTGATATTTTCTTAAAGACACATTGATTTCATAATTTTTATACATGTCATCTTTCATATCTCTTGGCTTATAGTTTGGATCCCTCAAAATCTTATCAAGATACTCATGGGCTAACCACAACTCTGTAATTAGCCTATTATTAAAAGTTCTACTACACGTGTGATAAGGATGTATATTTTTTATTTGCCAAGAACCATCATCATCCCCACTTGGACTTGCATTAAACTGCCAATGACACATTGAACATGAGACATTGATTTGTTTCTTATCATTTTTCCCATAAACTAAGTCATAATGTCTTTGAAAGGAGTAATTTAGAATAACCTCTTTAAGAATCTCCCTAGAAGTGAACTTCAATCCTCCCTCAAAATAAATTACCCCCATGTCATTAACTTTATTGAAAAATTTATAATTTACCTTCTCCATCCTTTTCCTTTTATTATTTTTTTATATATATATGTACTTCATGATCAGAATCATCCAGTGCTTTCTCATCATCACTTCCTCTTTCTTTAGATGATATCCTCCCTCATAAGATGTCCAAGTTGGTGGCCATTCATTTTTTATTGAAATAATTCCTTTGCCTCTTGGTCCTCTAAAGTTTAGCCCCTTATCTCTATATATGTGGTGAGGTAACATCAACATTGCCTTCATTAATTGGTTCATTTGGAGTAGCAGTTGCTTCATTTGGTGGGGTTTATTCTGTGTTGCATTTGGAGCAATAGTAGGTTCATTAGATTGGGGTTCAGTTTCTGTTACATTTGGTAGCACTTCCCTCGATAGGGGTGGAAGAGCATTTGTTGCATTAATTGATATGCGTGTAGAGTGTATTTCAAAATTCAAGTGAGGATCATCATATCATTCGATAATATTGCACCAGAACTAACTGCAACTTTACCCTTAACTCCATTCAGAAGTTCTTTATTTCTATGCCTTATTTCATGGAACTCATCATTGTCACTATTCAAAGCCTCTTGGGCTTCTTCATCCATGGTTGCAACTGAGTTGTCACTAACATTTCCATCCTCTTCACCCACCTTTCCTTGTGTAGCTTCATTGTCATTAGCTTTTTCATGAGGGCTAACATGAGGTTGAGTAATTGATTCATCAATATTTATCCTTTCATTCATTTGCCCTTGAACTCTAAACTCATCTAACAAACCCAAATCATCAAACTCATTATTATCCACAAGCTCAGTTGGGTCCATTTTGTATGTTTTATCCTCAACAGAATTATCACTGTCACTAGATGGTGCAAGTTTGTTATCATTATGTGGGCTGAGAGAGAGGTTTTCATTGATAGGACTATGTGGGTTATTATTTGGTGGAGTGAGAAGTGGGTTTTCATGTAAAGGGCTAGGAGAATGGATTGTCGTTTGGCATTTTGGTGAGCTAGCAATTTTCCTCTTGGGTGTTAATTGTTTTTCTACTAGCAACTTTCTTATACTTTTTGGGAGAGATATGAATTGGATTAGGATTTTCTAGATTAGGAATTTCATTCCTCTCCCGTTCACCCTCCATTGGAATGTCCACATCTATTGGTATATCAACATGGTGATCAGCAAATATCTCAACCACTCTGTCTTTACGAGCTTTTCTAAGCATTTCAACCAATTCAAATTCAGGCTTTAATTTTATCAAACCCCTCATACCTGGTAAGGAATAACACATGAAAAGCACATTGGAATAGCCATAACTTTCCACACAGTCTGAGTAGAGGTAAAGAAAATGCATTTTCCTCAATGAATTGTATAGTAAAATCTCCTCCAACATATTCAACTGAACCCCCATCACCAAATAATAACTAACCCCCATGTCTAAACTTGACCATAATAGTCTCACCTATGTGTGTAAATTTAAAAGAAGATATCAAATTCATGCAATTTTTAACATCCCATGCCAAACTCAAGCAAACATTGTCCCCAAATTCAGGAAAAAGAATAATTTTCACAAATATTGCATGCAACTAAATTGTCAATAGATTAAACCCTAACTTCCAATTTAGGGTCTTCATTACCCATAAAATTCATAATAAAACCAAATAAAACTCTAAATTTGAGAATTTTTACTAACCTTTGGAGACCACAAGAAGGAATCAACCTTCAAGACTCAACCCTCCCACACAAAAAGCTTTGAGCCTGCAGCGAATCTCTGCTACCAACTGATTGCTCTCTTTCCTTCGATTTTCCTCTCTCAGTGTTGATTGAGCGCAGTTAGGGCTTAGATTTGGGAATTGATTCCCCACTCTCTCTTCCCCCTTCTCTCTCTCCTTCTATTTCCCTTGTTCCCCAAATTAGAGACGTTATTGTCCCGCCTGAAAAACTTCCATGTCATTAAAGCTAAGCCACGTCATTTTTTCATTTCATTTAAACACGTTCACGTGCGGTCACTTGAGAAATTAGCCATTAGATTGATCTCCAGCGTTAGAAATGCTAATTTGTCATCGTAATTGTCACTTTATAGGCTAAACTGTTGTCGGTGTCAATTTATAGGCTAAACTGGTAAATGAATGTCATTTTATAGGCTAATCTGGTATTTTAGCCCATAAAAAATCAGCGCCTTTCATATTATCTAAATTCTTGCCGCTCTGTTTGGTTGAGGTAAATTGAAAGAAAGGAAAAGAAAAAAAATGGAGAACAGGATTCCCACGTTTGGTTAAAAAGAAAGGCAAAACGAAAATGAAAGCCAAATTACTTGAAGAAAATAAGCTTTCAAAATTTTCATTTTAGTTTTCTTCACCAGAATGTAAGGGAAGGGACGGAAATTTTTGTCGGGGTCGAGCATCGCTCCGGGATGCGTTGGATGTAACTCATTTTCATGTGGGCCCCACCGATATCTGATTAAAATGGTTCAGTTGACCAACATGCTATTGTTCGAGGGAAAAGTCGGGTTGATCTTCATTGATGAACTCATTACAGCTTTATGCGTTACAATGAATTCAAAAGTTCGTCTTTTTATAAGACTTGATTACAATGAAAATCAAAAGAAAAAAATTATAACTTTTTCCTGAAACAAACACAGGATCCTGTTTATCAGACTCCTGCTTGCGTGGGATCTTTGCCTGTGCCGGGGTTTATCCGTGGACCGCCGCGTGATCTGATCCGGTGAAAGATCTACACGATCAAGGGGATTATTTCACGAAGAAAATAATCACCAAAGTGAGTGAAATCGACCAAGCGAAATCACCACTCTTCTCAGGAT
This sequence comes from Asparagus setaceus, assembly GCA_012295165.1. NCBI lineage: Eukaryota > Viridiplantae > Streptophyta > Magnoliopsida > Asparagales > Asparagaceae > Asparagus > Asparagus setaceus. Next base: position 20,831,091 of record CM022709.1, on the reverse strand, counting down.
CAAAACGAAGTTTGATCCGGAGGGGTCACGTGTAGATCCGATCCTTAGATCTCTCGAACTTCTTCGCTTTATGCTGACGGGCTCGCTGAAATCTCGGATCTCGCTGTCGGATCTAAGCTTGGAACGCTGTTGATTCCGGCAGAGCCCCCCCTTCTCCTCAAAAGTCTCGCCTGAAAAATGAGACCCCCCATGTGTATTTATAGGCTTTAAAGCTGGTCGGGTCGAAAAAGTCGCGCCTAGCCACCAAATGGTGGCTCGACCACCGAGCCACCCAAGTGACTTTTTTCGTCGTTTCGAATCCGATCCGGTTCAGTCTCATCGATGTTCGCTAATCTGAAGCTTCATAGCTGGGTTTATCCCATTATTCGTATGCGGTTCGTCGCTTCGCCGACTTACACTCCTCGCCGACTCGCTTCATGCATTTCGTTGACTCGCTTTATGCATTTGCGTCGCGATCACTTGTTATTACGTCATCAACGGTTCGCCGTTACATCGTCGGATGGCTCACCGATTGTCAACTCATTGTCACGAGTCATGTTTGAGGTTTATAGGTAATTTTTAACGCCTACAGATACCCCCTCCAAAGTGTTTCAGTCTCGTTCTTTTATAGAAGAGCCTGAAATACTTTGGATATGATAGGCCCAAACCTTCAATCGGCATAACAGGACCTAAAAACAGCTTTAAATCTTGATTTTTTCAATTCTTTCAGATTATCCGGTGCTTTGTCGATCGACTGAAAGTGTCACGGTGCTGCATTTATTGTCTGACCGCTGTCAAAATCTTGAACCGAAGCTGGTAACTGAATTTTTACTTTAGCTCGTGTCGGTGAGTTTTCGTAGAACTGACCATCAAACTTCTTGAGATCTCTCCTTTAGTCGGTGAATTCTCCATTGCGACGCATTTACCGGTGTCAACATAGTTTAAGCTCTTAAGGTGTTGGAGCTGGGAGAACCAATTTATACTCGTATACTCCCGGGGGTTTCGGGAATCAATATTTTCATTGGACGTTTATCGAGTTATCCTTAAGAATATTTTATAAAAATATTTTTCAGAAACTTCTCAACAAAAATGGGAAACAGTTTAGACTCGTATACCTTATTGGAGTAATTATGAGGCTCAACTAAACCGAACTGGATGAAGAGTGACCCTCAATGGGTGATAACCCCACTGAATAAATATCCAGGGCCCCTCCGGATGTGTGGGAGGGAGAAAGAAAAAGAAGGGATCAATCGACGGGCTGATTCGGGGCTGTTTTGATGCCTGGTTTAGCCCTGGTTTGAATTTTAGTCCAGGGTCTAGTTCAGGACTGGTTCGGTCCGGTTCGGGGCTGGTTTGGGTCGACTTGGGGCTGGTTTAAAACCCCCAAAACTCCCACTTTTTTTTCTCTTTTTCGGCCGACCGACTCCCCCTCTTTTTTTTCTTTTTCTTTTTCGGCGAACCCCCTTTCTCTTTTCATTTTCTTCTTCTTTCTTTCGCCTCGTCTCCCTCAAACCCTAACGAGCATCCAAGATTCAAGTTTCCTCCACATCTTGGACTCAAAAATTTCTTCAAATCCTCATACTTTTCGGATCTCGAGGCCCCTCGGCTTTCGGCTAAACCTTCTTTCAGATTTAGGTTTATCAGGTCCTCGAGCTTTTTTTCAAGTAAATTCCCCATAACTTTTGCATATTTAATTTTTATTTTAGCACACAAATCTGTGGGTAGATATGCAAGGATTTAGGATTTTGATTTTACACCTCGAATTAGGATTTTCGAGGGGGAAATTGCATGAAATCTGAAGGATTTTAATCAAGAAAAAGGGGCTGAAATTTGAGGGGTTTTGTTGTAAAAATTAGGCTGTAGTTTGAGGGGTTGATGTGCCAATGATTGCTGGAATTTTTTTGTGCACGTGTTGGCCGAAGTTTAGGGGGCTTATGTGCAAAGGTGGCTGAAATTTTGGGCTAAATTGCAAAAAGGGTTGAAATTTTAGGGGTTTAGGTGCAAAAACGGCCCAAAACTTTGGATTCGAGGGTGATTTGAATGGCTGAGAATTTTAGGCCTGAAAGTGACTTAAATGACTGAAATTTTAACCTGGATCCAGGGGTATTTTGGTCATTTTATGACCAAATTTAATCAGGAGAGGTTATGAGCGAAAATTAAATCCGATCTCGGCGTATGTGGACCCTGCAGGTTTAACTAGAATTTAACCGTAAAATCCCATATATTTTTTGTAGGATTTTGGTTAAAATTCATAGTTTCCCTTTATATTTCGGATCCTCTGGATTTATCTTAGTATCTGATCCGTTCGGTTCTTTTACAGATCGACATGTCGTAGGGAAGATCCGCAGCTCAGAAGTCGACCCGGCTACCCGCGCATGAGAGTGCGCCTCCATCATTTATTGGTGAGCCTTTTCCCCATCTTTTAGTGCATTCAAAATTTGCATATGGCATACCGCATATCCGCTTTGTTCTCCTTCGTGAGGCAATTGGGAAGAGCCGAGATTCTCCTTTGTGAGGGTTGACGCTTAAAAGATAGGTTTTGCTTAGTAAACACCTATCTCAAAGTAATTAAAAGGGGGGATTCCATGCCGCATCATGTTCCGTAGGACAGGGTATATTGTCGCTTTACTTGTGCGATGGTATACATTGTCCTATGAGTGCATAATGCAGCCAGAATTGTCTCACCCATTATAAGGCAGTGACTCTATCTCATAGGTCTGCGAGATGAGTTCGACGCCTTATATTGCCTTTAAAATATTCTTTATGACTGAATCTAACAAATATTAATTACTTGTTTCCAGTTGAATACCCCTCTGGAGCGTTTCCCTCTCATGCGGTTGAGGATGCCGCGGCGAGCATTATGCCACTTCCGATGATTCTTCGTCTGATTTGATTACTCCTCGGTTTGCATCGGGTACGTCAGCGGAAGCCATCCAGGCGATACGTGAGGGGAGCCCTCGTGTGCTTTGACTGTTGGTTACTGACGCACCGCTTGTGAGGGACACCAGTTCTACTCAGCCTCTGAGGAAGATGGATTACCTGTTCGGTGATTCCGTTGAAGATCCAGATGCAACTTTTATTGAAAGTGAGCAATGGTTGCATAAAGATGATGGAGGGTTCTTATATCTCCCATGGATACCTCGCCATTGCTTATTGACTGAATTGAGGTGTAAGGCCGTGACACGGGAGATGTCATGGCGCTTGACGGAGGAGCATGATCACATACATTGTGGGTATATTACCCACCAAGCAATTCCGGGTTCGAGTAGGAACCGTGTTATTGGACTGCGTCCTGGTGTGTTGGGACTAGACACACCACCCCGCGATGAGCTGTTCACTGCTGCTCATACCTTGAAGAATTATCTCGCGAGGCTGGGGCGAGAAATGCCTGCGACCCGTCACAGATTTTACGGCTGGCTTCATTCTTCAAACAAGCTTTGGTGGGCTCGTATGACGAACTATGTCCTCAGCCGATGGGGTGAGGAGCTACATGCCTGTGGTTTACATGCAGCAATTCGTGCCACCATGTATGGGCTGCCGATCAGTGCCAATCATTTCTTTGCATTGTCAGAGCTCTACGACCCTGATTCGAATACTTTCTTGACCAAGCATGGGGAGCTAGGGTTAGCTCTCCATGAGATGCATCTGTTTCGGGCGAGAATAAGTTTCTTCGTCGTTTCCATTCCAAAACATTTCAAAAATGAAAACAAGTGAAAGATTACACGTGTAAATCTCGCGATTACAAAGAAAATAAGCTCACTCTCTTACAAACACGAACAGAAGTCGCTACGTAGCAATCTCCTGCTTGTGTGGGTTCTTTGCCTGTACCGGGGACGCGTCATCCATGGACCACCGAGCAATAATCGTCGAATTGACAGAGTATAGTTTATGTCTCGCGAAGGAAACAAGAACTTAAACAAATATCTTAGCCAAGTAAGATATCTACTCTTCCCAAGAATAAGACAAAGCTTAAACTCGAGGAATCTCCAAAGGAAGCTTCAAGAACACTCTTGATTTAATGAGGAATTCACTCTTGGATCTTTAAGATTCACCAAAGGACTCCTCTCTATGGAAATACACTTTTCCCTCTCTCCAAAATAATCTCCCCCCCAGTAACACGTGTTAAAGGGGTATTTATAGGCTTTAGGAAGCATAACCGCTGAAAAGAACACAAGTCATGACCTGCCAGAATTGCATAGCTGGCGCGACACTTTTTGTGTCACGCACCAAAGCTGTCTCGCCGTTGGCGCGACAGTTTAGACTGTCTCGCTATTGGCGAGACAATTTAACTTGTCTCGGCGGCTGTCTCGTAGAAAGGATTGGGTCTCTTATTTGTTATGCTGCTCCCCTCCTTTTAAGGCACGTTTAGTGCCCCATTTATGCGCTTAGTGGGCGTGTTTTCAGTGTGTAACTGTCCCACTAATGTGAATGGATGTCTTCACGTGTTGACAAAGTCCAATGGGTCCCACAAATAATGATAAAGCACCTGGAAAATTCATCGGGCGCTTTTGGTGTCGCCTATTGGCGAGCGGTTTGAACTGTCTCGGCATTGGCGAGCGGTTTGAACTGTCTCGGCATTGGCGAGCGGTTTGAACTGTCTCGCCGAAAGGATTGGGTCTCTTCGCTGTTGTAACTGCTCCCCCTCCTTTTAAGGCACGTTTAGTGCCCCATTTATGCGCTTAGTGGGCGTGTTTTCAGTGTGTAACTGTCCCACTAATGTGAATGGATGTCTTCACGTGTTGACAAAGTCCAATGGGTCCCACAAATAATGATAAAGCACCTGGAAAATTCATCAGACGCTTTTGGTGTCTCGCCTATTGGCGAGACAGTTTGGACTGTCTCGGCATTGGCGAGACAGTTTGGACTGTCTCGGCATTGGCGAGCGGTTTGAACTGTCTCGGCATTGGCGAGACAGCTTTGATCGTCTCGCCATCGCGAGACGCTTTGACTGTCTTGATTGTTTTGGCCGTAACTTCTTTGTCCGATCTCGGAATGAGGTGATTCAAGATGCGTTGGAAAGCTGGAGAAGATATCTACAATATTCTATTAGCGAAATACACACGGCATGAACAAAATACATATGGTGCTATATTTTTTATGGGCATTCTGCAGCTCCCCAGCAGAGTCGTTTCTTCATTGTTTTGCCGTTCAATTGACTCGTATGCTTCGCCAATTCATCTCATGTGCTCATTAGTTTAGTTGCAGTATTAGACGATCCTCCCTGACTAAGATAATGACGTTCATCATCTTATCTCTGGTATGAAGTAAATTAGAGTTTCATAGGTAATTTTGATGCCTCTGAGATACCCCTCAAAGTTTTGGACTCAGCTATATTTTATCGAGGAGTCTGGAATACTTTGGATAAGATAAGTCCTGCTTGTGCCCAACGTTGGACTTTGTTGAATGGACTCATGAATTGCTTCTTAATTTCTGGCTACGCGACGTCGCTGACCATCTTTTAAAATCAAGAGCTGGAGTTGTTGTATTTTGAAATTGATTGATATTGATGAGAGTTGAGGTTAAACTGATTATCTTCGTCCGGAGGCTTGCGATTGAGTCGCAGTTGAACTTCCAAGGGTAATTTCGGAATGAGAATCTTCCTGAGCATGCTTGAGCTTCTGGAGGCGATGTAATGGCACATTTGCACTGGCAATGAGCTATAAAGTGCATTAAATCACGGTGGGAGAAAGTGCTCAACCCCGGCTGGAGGAGCGAACCCGCTGTCGCAAGTTATTGCTTGTACGATAGATATAGGATTTTTGGCAAACCCTCAGCTATCAACGGATTTGATGAGCCTTTACCAACTACCGTTTGAGTTGGGCTAGCATGTAGTTTGTCTAAGTCCGTTCTATATGTTACGTTGTGCTAAAAGAATGAACTCTCTTAGACTTTGTGCTATGATATTGAATACGTAGGCTTAGTCAATTATTACGGGAATTGACTACCCGGTGGCGTGTGTTAGACGCTGACCTATTCCTGATTTAAGGACAGGAATAATACCTACTACGTATAAATAGGCATAGATTTAACAGATCATTAAGTTAGTAATGAGGCGCTATGTATTGAATACATAGACTTTGCTTGCTCACGATCTTTGAATCGTGGGCTTCGGTCAATTATCACGGAATTGACTACGTGGCGTGTGTTAGGCGACTTATTCTGATTTAGGGCGGGAATAATACCTACTACGTATAAATAGGCATAGATTTAACAGATCATTAAGTTAGTAATGAGACTGCCTATGTATTGAATACATAGACTTTGCTTGCTACGATGCTGAATACGTAGACTCGGTCAATTATCACGGAATTGACTACGTGGCGTGTGTTAGGCGACTTATTCTGATTTAGGGCGGGAATAACACCTACTATGCATAAATAGGCATAGATTTAATGCATCATTAGGTCAAGAATGAGACCGCTATGTATTGAATACATAGACTTTATTTGCTACGATGTTGAATACGTAGACTTGGTCAATTATCACGAGAATTGACTACCCGGCGGCGTGTGTTAGACGCTGACTTATTCCCGATTTAAGGACAGAATAACACCTACTATGCATAAATAGGCATAGATTTAATGCATCATTAGGTCAAGAATGAGACCGCTATGTATTGAATACATAGACTTTATTTTCTACGATGTCAATACATAGACTTGGTCAATTATCACGGAATTGACTACGGTGGCGTGTGTTAGGCGACTTATTCTGATTTAGGGCGGGAATAATACCTACTACGTATAAATAGGCATAGATTTAACGGATCATTAAGTTAGTAATGAGACCGCTATGTATTGAATACATAGACTTTGCTTGCTACGATGTCAATACATAGACTTGGTCAATTATCACGGAATTGACTACGGTGGCGTGTGTTAGACGACTTATTTCGATTTAAGGATAGGAATAACACCTACTATGCATAAATAGGCATAGATTTAATGCATCATTAGGTCAAGAATGAGACCGGCTATGTATTGAATACATAGACTTTATTTGCTACGATGTTGAATACGTAGACTTGGTCAATTATCACGAGAATTGACTACCCGGCGGCGTGTGTTAGACGCTGACTTATTTCTGATTTAAGGATAGGAATAACACCTACTATGCATAAATAGGCATAGATTTAATGCATCATTAGGTCAAGAATGAGACCGCTATGTATTGAATACATAGACTTTATTTTCTACGATGCTGAATACATAGACTTGGTCAATTATCACGGGAATTGACTACCCGGCGGCGTGTGTTAGACGCTGACTTATTTCTGATTTAAGGATAGGAATAACACCTACTACGCATAAATAGGCGTAGATTTAACAAATCATTTAGGTTTTTAAAATTATTGTCTTCTCTTGGGGCAAAGACGAACCCGTTGTGTCTTCTCTAGGGGCAAAGATGAACCCGCTGTGTCTTCTCTTGGGGAAAAGATGAACCCGCTGTGTTGAAGAAGAAGAAGGTATTTTCTTATCTCCCGCTTCAATTGAGAACTCCTTGTTCACGTGAACTGAGAGTCAAAAGATTCCTGACGCACGTGCGTTAAGAAATCTATAGAGAAACTCAAAGTGGGATCTCCACTTCAAGAATCAAATTGGAGTCGGGCCACGTGGCTTTGACTCGGAAAAAGGGGCCTTTTAACTCACGTGAGTAAACGGTGAAATTTAGATAACCCTAACTGCATGAAAGTCTGATTACCCAATTTGCATGGTTTGACCCTAACTATTCAAAGTTTTGACCAAGTGGGAGTGAAAATTTAAAATGACCCTAACTGTTCAAAGATTTGGTCAAATGAAAAATGAATAACGATCCTAACTGTTCAAAGATTTGGTCGTACTGGACCCAGTGAGAGAAGATTTGACTTCTAAAAATGTTGAAGGAAAGAACATATTTCACCTCACAATGGGAGTTTTAGTTTATTAAACTAAGTGGGAGGGAAAGAATTAACTATCAGAGGTAATAGTTAACATGATAGTTCTTTTCTTTGTGGTCCTGTCATCCTATTGAAGAGGATTGGTGGGAGATTCTGGTGAAGTTATCAGAGATAACTTTTTATAGACCTACCATCCCATTGAATAGGATTGGTAGGGAATTTTGAAAGAGTTGGCAGAAGGTGCAGGAAAGAAGATATTTTCTTATCTTTCGCTTCACAGTGAGAACTCTGGTTATAGGTTATCCTGAATATACTAAAGACAATATCTCTTCTGGAACTTCTTATTAATCGACATCGTCATCTTGCTACCACCTTTGGTGAGCAAGCGGGATCTGTCTCGTACCCATAGGGTTGCTCTTATAAGTGTCCGGGCCGTAGTACGATAGGCCCGAAGAGCTTTACCAAGTTTGTTATTTTGACATTATGATCCCGACATCAATTAGAGCCTGGATACTGTCTTTAAGGACAAAATAACTTTCAGTAGGATGATGGACCCTCCTGTGGTACGCACAATATTTAGGGTCCGAAGTCTTGTCGGCCTCCTCCTGATTTGTAATGGGTGGCAACTTGATTTTGTTGCTATCAAGGAGGTGCTTGAAAATAATCGGAACTTCTTCGTCTCTGAAAGAGTATGTCCTGTGGAATTCTGATTTAGAATCTTTTTGTTGCTCTTGAGATTGTTGGCACGGTCGTAGTTGCGACGTTCGACTTACGCCAGCAACAGTCGCCGGTGCCTTTCCTCTGTTGTGAGAGGCAAAATTTACTTCTAAGGGGTCAGCCGTCATTTCGCCTCTTTTAGCTTTCTTCCTTTTGAGGAAACGTTCTGCTTGTTCTCCTCGTATTTTCAGATCTTTCCATGCAGTTGGTGGGACAACCCCCATGACTTCCAACAGATCAATGGAGAGATTATTATGGCACGTCTGCAATATGAACTCCTCGGTGATTGGATCTTTGCAGTTTATGGCCTTGTTACGAAAGCATCTGACAAAATAGTCAACTGACTCTCCACTTCTTTGCTTTTCATCCAGAAGGGTTCCGATCGAGACTTCAGTGTCATCGTCGAAGAAGTTGCTGAGGAACAAGCTTTCCATGTCATTCCAGCAGTTGATGCTACCTAGCTTGAGTCTTCGATACCAATCGAAGGCAGCCCCGCGAAGAGTTCCTACGAATGACCGAACCATCAAAGGCTCATTTCCTGAGATCACGCCCAGATGAGATTTGAAGTAGATCAAATGTTGCGTGGGTGAGCCTCTTCCATCAAATGGCGTGAAGTTGATCAGACTAAACTTCGGCGGGTACGGAATTGAATCCCACTCCTTTGGATATGGACATGGAATACCAGTTTTCTTGATTTCATGAGCCAATATTAAGGCATTGACTTTACCTTCGAGCTCTTTCATCATTTTGTCTTCACCCTCATCCTTTTTTGGATGATGTTGGGAAAGTTCGACGGGACCACCCCCAGTACGGGTAACCGGGTGACCTCCAACTGTAGCGTCATTGTTGAGGGGTGCATTGATCAAAATGGCTTCGTCCTTTGCACTTTGGTTGGACTCAAATTGTTGAGTTCTCTGAGCCTGAAGTTCCCTCATTTGCTGCATGGTTAATTTCATTTCTATCTTCATTTCGGCTCTGAGCTCTTCTCTTTGCTCAGCCAGGGCTTCTTGAAGCATTTGGGCCAAGGATTTAGAAGTGATAGTGAGCGCTTCTCTGGTTAACCCTATACTTGACATCGTGTCATCAAAGGCAACGGCAGAGCAGGCGTCAGATATTTCATCACCTGAAGGAATTCTTTCATGCATTCTTAAATAATCTCTGCGTCTACCAGCTCGCAACTGTAGCTGAGACATTCTTTGAGAAATATCTTCATCAACCCTCATGTCTGGGGTAAAATCGGGATCGAAATCAATTTTCTCCTTTTCCCTGCCAGTCATGTTGATGGCCACCTCTGGGAACTCATCATCTTGGATGATAGATCTTCGCCTTTGGAAGTGTCTTGGCACAGAAAGTCTCCGTGAGGGTATTGTCTTGATAAGTCTCTCACACGTGCAAGGAGGACTTGTTGCTTCAATGACCCTCTTTCGGACTGAAGAAATACTCACACACCCAGTTTGATAGTCCAACTCATCGGCATGATGACCGGAGCACTCTATCACTTGTTGGTGCGGTCTCTTATGGCTTCCACCCCCAAGTATAACGCCATCTCCATTCGAGAGACACGTCTTCTTTTGGGACCGTGGATTATACAGCTTCGAATGAACCAGAGTCATATGACGATCGTTCCTCATCACGTTATAAGCCACACGTTTAGAACCACCCCCATGCGGGAATGGAGTCTTAACGGGCTTACGGACCCCCTGAGGAATACTCAAATGAGATGCAATGGAATTTCGCTGAGAGGTGCAGGCTTCTTGGTTTCTTCGTGGCACAGTGCACGAGCAGTTATATTGATGTGTCTCAATTTGCTTGAAGGTGGTGGGACACTTTTGAGCATTCGAGAGGCGTGAGCGACTCGGTCGAGGAACTCCTTGGGTGTTGATCACCGGACCCAAGTGTTCTTTCATCGGTATTTTGCCTTGATTTACGTGTAAGGGACCAAGACAATTTGACAAGTTAGGGTCAATCCCAGACTTCACTAATGGCATGATGGAAGAAGAGGTGACTGGAACTGGAACAGACCTTGACAGGCAAGGCAAAACGTCAGCGGAGGAATCCCTTTGGCGAGGCGGTTTGAACTATCTCACGGTTAGCGGCAGTTTGAACTATCTCACGGTTAGCGGCAGTTTGAACTATCTCACGGTTAGCGGCAGTTTGAACTATCTCACAGTTGGCACGACAGTTTGAACTGTCTCGCAGTTGGCGGAGTGTTGGGCCAATTCTCGTGTGGATTTTGGAATCCAAACTTTGTGGCCTTGATTTGACCCCTTGGATGATTTCAATTCTTGTGCCTTGCGTATAATAGTACGCGCATGAGCGACACGTGCATGACGCTTTTGGGCGCATTTTTTTCATCAAATGCATCCTCTTGATGAGAACCCATTCCTCCTTGGCAGAGGGGTTGATGACTTGCTGTTGAGGTAACTCAATTGCTTGACATCTTCTCGTTTGCAAGTCAGCGTTGTAGCATACTCCATCCATTGATTCCAAAGCCTTTGCAAGTCGACGAGCCTTCTTTTGGCGCTGCCTTTGATGAGCTCTCTTCATCAGAGTTGTTGCACTTTGGTGTGCAGAGTCTTCGGTTTTGGGGGACGCCGGAACGATGTTGTGAGGTGAAGCCTCAACAACAATTGGGGGGAAACCTTCACGTTGAGTCTTCCTTTGAGATAAGATCCTTTTGCACTTGGGGGAAGAGGATCTTGATGAAGACGAGGAGAGATATTCGTCAAACTTGGCTTGATCGAACACGTAATCCAAGCCATCGATCATCAACTCATCATGAACGTTGCCTGGCTGTGACACAATAGCCTCAACATTGAGACTATTGGCTCCCACTGTGGTCGCCATCGTGTTTCGGGCGAGAATAAGTTTCTTCGTCGTTTCCATTCCAAAATGTTTCGAAAATGAAAACAAGTGAAAGATTACATGTGTAAATCTCTCGATTACAAAGAAAATAAGCTCACTCTCTTACAAACACGAACAGAAATCGCTACATAGCAATCTCCTGCTTGCGTGGGTTCTTTGCCTGTGCCGGGGACGCGTCGTCCGTGGACCACTGAGCAACGATCGTCGATTTGACGGAGTATAGTTTATGTCTCGTGAAGGAAACAAGAACTTAAGCAAATATCTTAGCCAAGCAAGATATCTACTCTTCCCAAGAATAAGACAAAGCTTAAACTCGAGGAATCTCCAAAGGAAGCTTCAAGAACACTCTTGATTTGATGAGAAATTCACTCTTGGATCTTTAAGATTCACCAAAGGACTCCTCTCTATGGAAATACACTTTTCCCTCTCTCCAAAATAATCTCCCCCCCAGTAACACGTGTTAAAGGGGTATTTATAGGCTTTAGGAAGCATAACCGCCGAAAAAAACACAAGTCATGACCTGCCAGAATTGCATAGCTGGCGCGATACTTTTTGTGTTGCGCACCAAAGCTATCTCGCCGTTGGCGCGACAGTTTGGACTATCTCGCTGTTGGCGAGACAGTTTGAACTGTCTCACCCAAAGGATCGGGTCTCTTCACTGTTGTAACTGCTCCCTCTCCTTTTAAGGCACGTTTAGTGCCCCATTTATGCGCTTAGTGGGCGTATTTTCAGCGTGTAACCGCCCCACTAATGTGAATGGACGTCTTCACGTGTTGACAAAGTCCAATGGGTCCCACAAATAATGATAAAGCACCTGGAAAATTCATCAAACGCTTTTGGTGTCTCGCCTATTGGCGAGACAGTTTGGACTATCTCGGTAATGGCGAGACAGTTTGGACTGTCTCTACCGTTGCTGAGATAGTTTGGACTGTCTCGGCCACTGCGAGACAGTTTTGACTGTCTTGATTGTTTTGGCCATAACTTCTTTGTCCGATCTCGGAATGAGGTGATTCAAGATGCGTTAGAAAGCTGGAGAAGATATCTACAATGTCCTATTAGCAAGACACACATGGCATGAACAAAACACACATGGTGTTACGTTCTTTATGGGCATTCTGCAGCTCCCCAGCAGAGTCATTTCTTCGTTGTTTTACCGTTCAATTGACTCGTATGCTTCACCAATTCATCTCATGTGCTCATTAGTTTAGTTACAGCATTAGACGTTCCTCCTTGACTTAGATAATGACGTTCATCATCTTTTCTCTGGTATGAAGTAAATTAGAGTTCCATAGGTAATTTTTGATGCCTACAGCATCAAGTCACCGGCTTACCCATGGGGAAGATGTTATACCAGGAGCACTTTCCCTCAAATCGTGAGTTGAGTCAGCTAAAAGATCGCATGCCCAGTCGCTATGATACCTTACGGGATCTTACTTGCCACTATCATATTGCTTTGGCACAGGCTGAGCCACTAGCAAAAAGGACCAAGTCACAAGTGAGCCTGAAACAGTTCGCAAGTTACTTGTTCAGGCACCTGGAAAGCAATTCTGGCGAGGCGATTTTTGGATTGGCACCGCTCACTCCTTCAGAGGTTAACGAGCTAATCAAGAAATCCAGTGCTCGCTCTTATACCATTAGTAGCGCCGAGGGTGGTTTTCTTGCAGGGACTAAATTCGAGATATTCTTGTGGCATGCAGTAAAGCTGATTCAGCCGATGACTCTCCTAGCCGGTTACCTCGTGATCTGGTTGAAGAAGTGCGTGGTACCGTATCAGTCTGGTGATGCTTTGCCATTAGAAGTACTTTATCCTGCAGTTCAGCTTGCTCACAAGAAGGAACTTTCTCTCCTTCCGGTGATGGTGGCTAACATTCATCTTGGGCTTCGGCAGGTAGTCAGTGCCTTCACTCAGGGGGAGGGTGAGCCGTCGATTCGGATTCCTCTTGCTAAGGTGGAGCTTCCATACACTTACCTGATGGCCTGGTTTGTCCTTCACCGCTCAAATATGATGTCAGCGCCGAGCACTGCAGATCAATCCACCCCCTTACTACAATTATTAGAGAATTGCAGATAGAAGGGGTGAGGATTCTCAGAAATAAGAAAGCAATTACAGGTTCACAAGGGTTGGGTTTTCTCCAGATGTTTCTCGCGATTCTCGATCGATGCAGTGAGTCTTTGATTGATGAGGAGAGGCCGAGCGGACCTCTCTTGATGTTGGCTGCTTCAATTGGCTGATGAACATTAGGCCGGGTTACCTAACATTCCGGGTGAGGGATAAGTGCTTCATAGAGCCGTATCTACCTTATTGATTTGCCCGCCAGTTTGGTTATGACTAACTTTAAGTTGAAAATCTGAGTCGACGGCTTCGGACTCATGGCGGATTAGTGGATGGCGTCTGAGCATGGCTATGGAGTGTGACAGGGTGCACTGGTGCTAGGTTCGGCCTTTCAAATCTTTGGCCGGTTGACTGACATTCTTATCTTTGCGGTGGTTGTTGGCAACTAATGAACCCGTTCACGTGAAGCCTTATACAGAATTAGCGGCCGAAGAGGCCTCCCGGGCTGATGCTCAGATGATTCAGAAGGGCCACTCATCCGCGAGGAAGCGATGCAAGACTTCGTCAAATAGGCGAGGAGGAAGAGGAGACCTTCGGCCAAGAGACCTCGTGAGGAGATCACGCTGTTGACAAAGATCATGGCGGGACTTTGGGGCAGGTTTGTCAATACTTCCTCTCCCTTTTCTCTTTCCTCTTTTAGAATTATTGGGCACGACATCAATTTGAAGCCGGGAATGGCAAGGGAGGAGGAGGACTTAGCCCCTCTTAGAGGCGAAGCCTCGAGTTGGGACTCAAACTGTTAGCGAAAAAAGTTAGTCCATAAGCCATGTGCGGATCCGCGAGCTTTTGAGATGGACTGGGCTGGTGATGACCTTGTCAGCGAAGGAGGTAATGCTTAACCACCACGTAGTCCCTTCGATCATTTAATTCCTTGAACTCAGGGCTCACATTTCTCCATTTTTGTGCAGGAGGACATGGAGAAGACGAGATCAGCTTCAATTTTCCCCATCCGCGATTTAGCCTCTTCGAAGAACCGGTTTCACACAGCAGTTAATGCGAGTCTATGGCGAGAAGAGCTGCGATGGCTGCTAAAATTAGTGAGACTACCAATGTAGGACCTGATTCAGTAAATCTAGGTACATCTATCATTAGTAGTACCCCATTTAGATGGCGAGTATGGGAGTTGAACGACTCAGAATTCGTACCTTCCCTAATTGTCTCTATGCTTCTTGCTCTTTTAGAGAAATTGCAGGAAGTAAACATGGACGCTGGGATTAGAGAGACTAACTCTACTGTAGGACGAAAGCCATTTTCGCTGATCGCAGGTTCTTGATTCTGCTTCTTTCACTTATGTTCTCTTGTGACAGATCTTTCGATAGAGGATTTTGATGAAGATGGCCTGGTTGTGGACACCCCATGGTCGACTTGATAAATGGCTCTCCCCGAGATGATCATCTTCCCGGTGATATGTCACCTGAGCCAACAATTCCCGAAAATACTGAGGTTTGTTACTCTAAAGGTATGGGCTCCCTCTCCCGTTAATTGTAGGACTAGCCATTTTTGACTAATACAACTATAATTTGATGAATCTGAGGAATTCATTTTGTTATTGGCAGGAACTCCTACTGAGGCTCATTTTTCAATTCCTCATTCTGATGCTCCTCCAGAATTGGCTATCATGGCGGCTGCCGTGCCTGATGAGCATGTCGCGAGACCAACTGCAGCAGTCGGTGCATCAACGACAGTTACCCTTTCGATAGCCCCGCTAACCCATGAAGCTATATAGATGGAAGCAGGTGCGGGTTATTTAGCTAAGGATGTCTACGCCGGCCTTTGACTTAAGATTCTAAAATGTCCATCCCTTTAATTTTTACAGGGCTTACATCTCAACTCCATGATCTGGCGAGGGCGCTGATGTCAGACAACGATCCAGATCAGATTATTATCTGTATGGAAGTCCGCTCATTCTTTCCTTTCGTAAACATGATGATCGACAAGTTTCTCCACAGTGGGCTTTCTCTCTGTCAGTTCAGGTCGGTCCTTGACCCTAGAACGGCTTTGATAAGGGATGCTGGTTACCCAGAGTTAGCCAAGACAATTGCTGATGATCTTGATCATCTGGAACTCAAGCTTCAGAAATTACAGGAGTTGCAAGCATCATGTGCTTCTTTGTATATAGCCGATCGAGCGGAATCTCGTCTGGAAGCATGGCGCGATGCTCGCGTTTTTACTGGACTCGAGGCTCAAATACAGTGGGACCGGGTAGATCAGGTTAAGACCGCACTTGCCGAGAAATCAATTCCCTGAGCAATATTCATTCTTGTATTGCGTCAAGTGAGGCCAAGATAGCGCAGCTTAGGCGGGAACTTCAGGTGGAGGAAGAGAACTTAAGTGTCTTGGAGCTGACAAGGGTTAACGAAGAGGAAGCTCAAACCGCCATATCCAAGAAACTGGAGCTCTCAGAATAAAAGCTAGTTGAAGTTGAGGAAGAAGCTGCGAAGACATTGAGCATGATGAGGAGTCTTTCGTATCGAGTTGCGTATGAGCTCCAACAAGCTTACAACGATGAGTTGTCCAAGTTAGAACAATAAATCTTTTGCTATAAACTTAATATTTGAATAACTGCAATTTCTTCATTGAAAGACTCGACTCTTCATTAATCGAATAAATTTCTATCCTCCTTTTTATTGTTGTTTATTATGATTTCTCATTTCGTTTGAAATAATCAACCACAATACTCATAGGATTTTTAGCAAACCCTCGACCATCAGCAGTTTGATGAGCCTTTACCGACTACCGTTTGAATCGGGCTAGCATGCGAATTATCTAAATCCGTTCCGCACGTGACGTTGTGCTAAAAGAATGAAACTCTTTCAGACTTGGTGCTAAGATGTTGAATACATAGGCTTCGTTTTCTTTAACGGGCAAGAGACTAACCGGCAACACGTGTCAGGCGTTGACTTTAGGGTTATTGGCCAACCCTCAGCCATCAACGGATTTGACGAGCCTTTACCGATTACTATTTGATTCGGGCTAGCATGTGGAGTATCTAAACCCGTTCCGCACGTGACGTTGTGCTAAAAGAATGAAACTCTTTTAGACTTGGTGCTGTGATGTTGAATACATAGGCTTCGGCTTCAATCAGAATAGACTACCCGGCTGCATGTATTAGATGCAGGCTTATCCCTACTTAGGCTTCGAGATAAAATTCCCCAGACTTAAATTCTGGTGTCTTCTTCAATCGGTAAAAGACTAAACCGGCAACGCGTGTTAGGCGTTGGCTTATCCCTACTTAGGATTTGGGATAAAATTTCCCACACCTGTAAGGCGTGGATTATGGTGTTATTAATAACAACCTGCCACAATTTTGAATATGTGGGCTTTCATTCTTTTTACGGTTAAGAACTAACCGGCAACGCGTGTTAGGCGTAGACTTATCCCTACTTAGAATTCGGGATAAAATTCCTCAAGATGAGTCTTGGTATCTGTAACACCCGTGAATTTTCGATACATATTTTTCTAATATTTTCTGTAGGTTTTTTTCTAGTACTATTTTCCCAATATTTTTGAGGCGTATCTTCTAATATTGTTTTTCTAATGTTAAATATTATTTTCTAGTATTTGAAAGTTAAATATTATTTTCTAGTGTTTAAATATTAAATGTTATTTTTCGATATTTAAATATTAAATATTATTTTTGTATTTAAAATTAAATATTATTTTCTAAAAGTATTATTAATATTTTCTCAAATTTTCGGGATTCTCTCACGAATTCAAAATAGAGTTTTATATTTATGTTTATGATTTAGCTACATTATAAATTTAACAATTCTTTGAATACCTACATAATTTTAATTATTGATATTATTAATGATTTTGTAAACCTGAGCCTGTATTTGATACACAAATATATATGTGTGTAATAATTTTATTAATAGCACTCTTGTTAATTATCATTATGATAATTAATTTTCTTTATATGTTGTATAATATCCCTAACCCTAACCCTATCTATATATATATATATATATATATATATATATATATATATATATTTGTTTTGAAACACCAGCCGCTAATTTTCTCTCCTCTCTTTTCTCTCTCTCTCTCTCTCTCTCTCTCTCTTCATCTCTGTCTTCCCTCTGTGACCTGCCCTAATTCCATCTCTCTCCTCTCCGATAACGAATTTACTGATTGTTTGATCAGCTTTTCTATCGAGCTGCTGAAACGATTTTCGAGACGAGTTTAACGATTGATTTATTTTCCGACGATTTTGTTAAAGAAATGCCGAGCGACTTCAGGATTGATTGACGATTGTTGTTAGATTTCTGACTTTGCGGTTTAGTGACTCCTTTTCACTCTTCTTCTTTGTAGTTTACCCCTCGTTCTTCTCACACCGTCGACCTCGCCACACGCACCAGATCCGCCATCACCGCTGCCTCACCCCCAGATCCGAATCCCCTCAGCCCCAACCTCGCCGCCCGTCGACGCCGTCATCGTCGTTGAACTCCAGCAACACTAACGACGCGTTGAACTACAGCTGAGCCGCGTCGAATCATTCGACAACACCCGAGGCAAGATCCCGTTTGCTTTTGACTCGTATTTTATTTTTTTAGATTATTTATGAATTATTATATCAGAATCCAGATCGGATTGACTTCATTATTTTATATTTTTAGATTATTTATGAATTAATTAATTATCTGTATAGTTAGTTAGTGCCAATTTGATATCATATCTTGTGATTAACATTTACATTTCAGTGAATATTGATAGTATTAAATTATTAGTGATGTTTGGATAGGTTAAAATTGATCTATGATTAATTTCATACTATTTGGAAGTAAGAATGTATTTTTAGGATATTTCTAGTATTTATTATAATTATGAAAATATTTTTAAAGAAATTATTTAGTGAAAAATAATTTATTTTGAGTAAAAGTATTTTAATTAATTGTTATGATTTAAAGAAATTATTTGGGAGAAAAAAAGAATTTTTGAAATATTTTAAGAGGTTTTGCTAAAAAAGAAAAGAAGTAGAGGTGTTTTATGGAAAAGAAAATAGTTATCGTTCATAAATAATATTAAAGAGAAAAGATATTTTTGAGATATTGGATAATTATGTCGAGAATTAGTTTAAAGGATTTCTATGGGAATTTATGTTGAAAACCGCGTCATTTCATGTGGTTAACTTCTCTTATTTCACATTTTCATATTGTACCGTTGTTTATAGTTATTCCGTTCTTGTTCATGATACGACGACACGACCGCGTGAGTAATTGCACATATGACATGTTAATTGCAGTTATACATAGTCTTATTGTGTCCAGAACCGTAGTAGTTCATGACTTAGGGATTTGGTTGTCATGAACATGACCTAGTGACATGTGTGTGTTGACCATGCTTAGGAGGTGAACCCGTGTTTGATATCGACATCGTTGACTTGATTTACCTGAGACTGTGGGATGGGAAAGTCTTGGTTCATGTGATTGGATATGGCAGTTGATGTATCTTCCAGACTCGCACTAGTGAATTTGTGTAGTCACTGGGGTTGGTTTGTAGGGCTAAAGTTTGAATTTGTGTAGTCACTTTAGTTAGTGTACTTGTGTATTCACCTGAGTCATGCTTGTGTCGGACGGTAGAATCGGTTCGCGTGTAGTCCTCGGCCGATTTGTGCAAATGCATTGGATGCACGTAGAGGATTTGTGAACGCCGCTTATCCCTGATATGAATTTCGACTCGGAGAGTTATGATCCGCTGACCGCTATAGGATGGCTAGATACGGACATCGAGTTGAGATATTTGTGATTAGGGCACAGTTTATGCGGACACGAGATGCACATGTCGATGCTTTATTTCCGCTTGTATGTTCCATCCGTGTATAGTTTGGGGTTAGTATTTAGTTATTTACAACTGAGACATATGGTATATACATGAGGGTTTCCTTGTTTGATTATTTCGCCGACGCATTCACGCCTCGCTTTGTAGATTTCTTAATATTAATCTCATTCGGATCTTTACATGGATGGTTAATCGTATTGTTATAATGCGGTATCGATCGCAGCTTCGATTACTTGCATTCGCTTGTATTATTATTATATCGCTATTGCTTGTGGGATCTTGCCGTGTTATACATGCCGACGCATCCATTCTCTTTGTGTACGCCGATTTAGATGACGGATGTGTCCAAGATAAATACACTTGAGCCGAGTTTTCGCCAGAGAACCTCCCGTGACGACGGAGTGGATCGAATCAAGCTTAGTTCCCTTTGTTTTCGTGAGTTGATAAACTTTAGATTTCTTTCAAGATTTAGTTATTTACAACTGAGACATATGGTATATACATGAGGGTTTCCTTGTTTGATTATTTCGCCGACGCATTCACGCCTCGCTTTGTAGATTTCTTAATATTAATCTCATTGGATCTTTACATGGATGGTTAATCGTATTGTTATAATGCGGTATCGATCGCAGCTTCGATTACTTGCATTCGCTTGTATTATTATTATACCGCTATTGCTTGTGGGATCTTGCCGTGTTATACATGCCGACGCATCCATTCTCTTTGTGTACGCCGATTTAGATGACGACAGTCCAGTAAATACACTTGAGCCGAGTTTTCGCCAGAGAACCTCCCGTGACGACGGAGTGGATCGAATCAAGCTTAGTTCCCTTTGTTTTCGTGAGTTGATAAATAATCCAAATAAGGAAACCCTCATGTATATACCATATGTCTCGGATCGTAAATAACTAAATACTAACCCCAACTATACACGGATGGAACATCCAACCGAAATAAAGCATCGACATGTGCATCTCGTGTCCGTACAACCAAGTGCCCTAACCGCCAAATATCTCAACTCGATGTCCGTGATCTAGCCATCCTATAACGGTCATCGGATCATAACTCTCACAGAGTCAAATTCATATCACCGATAATCGATCGTTCACAAATCCTCTACGCATCCAATGTCGCCAGACAAATCGCCACGGACTACACGAACCGATTCCTACCGTCCGACACAAGCAGACTCGTGAATACACAAGTACACTAACTAAAGTGACTACACAAATTCAAACTTTAGCCCTATTAAACCAACCCCTGACTACACAAATTCACCGGTGCGAAGTCCGAAGATACATCAATGTACCATATCCCATCACATGAACCAAGACTTTCCCATCCCACGCCTCGTGTAAATCAAGTCAACGATGTCGATATCAAACACGGGTTTACCTCCTAAGCATGGTCAACACACACATGTCACTAGGTCATGTTCATGACAACCAAATCCCTAAGTCATGAACTACTACTTGCTCGACACAATAAGACTATGTATAACCGCAATTAACATGTCATATGTGCAATTACTCTACGCGGTCGTCGTATCATGAACAAGAACGGAATAACTATCAACAACGGTACAATATGAAAATGTGAAATAAGAGAAGTTAACCACATGAAATGACGCTGTTTTCAACATAAATTCCCATAGAAATCCTTTAAACTAATTCTACATAATTATCCAATATCTCAAAAATATCTTTTCTCTTTAATATTATTTATGAACGATAACTATTTTCTTTTCCATAAAACACCTCTACTTTTCTTTTTCAAAGAAAACCTCTTAAAATATTTCAAAATTCTTTTTTTTTCTCCCAAATAATTTCTTTAAATCATAACAATTAATTAAAATACTTTTTACTCAAAATAAATTATTTTTCACTAAATAATTTCTTTAAAAATATTTTCATAATTATAATAAATACTAGAAATATCCTAAAAATACATTCTTACTTCCAAATAGTACTAAATTAATTATAGATCAATTTTAACCTATCCAAACATCACTTAATAATTTAATACTACCGAATATTCATCGAAATGTAAATGTTAACTCAAGATATGATATCAAATTGGCAACTAACTAACTATACAGTCGCGAATAAATTCATAAATAATCTAAAAATATAAAATACGAAATAACTGCATCGGATCTTGCATATAATAATTCATAAATAATCTAAAAATAAAATACGAGTCAAAAGCAAGCGGGATATTTTTGAGATATTGGATAATTATGTGAGAATTAGTTTAAAAGGATTTCTATGGGAATTTATGTTGAAAAGCGTCATTTCATGTGGTTAACTTCTCTTATTTCACATTTTCATATTGTACCGTTGTTTATAGTTATTCACGTTCTTGTTCATGATACGACGACCGCATTAGAGTAATTGCACATATGACATGTTAATTGCGCTATACATAGTCTTATTGTGTCGAGCAGTAGTAGTTCATGACTTAGGGATTTGGTTGTCATGAACATGACCTAGTGACATGTGTGTGTTGACCATGCTTAGGAGGTGAACGCGTGTTTGATATCGACATCGTTGACTTGATTTACCTGAGACTGTGGGATGGGAAAGTCTTGGTTCATGTGATTGGATATGGCAGTTGATGTATCTTCGGACTTCGCACTAGTGAATTTGTGTAGTCACTGGGGTTGGTTTGTAGGGCTAAAGTTTGAATTTGTGTAGTCACTTTAGTTAGTGTACTTGTGTATTCACCTGAGTCATGCTTGTGTCCGGACAGGCCGGAATCAGTTTGCGTGTAGTCCTCTGGCCGATTTGTGCAGCGGCATTGGATGCAGTAGAGGATTTGTGAGCGATCGGTTATCCGGTGATATGAATTTCGACTCGGAGAGTTATGATCCGATGACCGGTTATAGGATGGCTAGATCACGGACATCGAGTTGAGATATTTGTGATTAGGGCACTTGGTTATGCGGACACGAGATGCACATGTCGATGCTTTATTTCGGTTGTATGTTCCATCAGGTGTATAGTTTGGGGTTAGTATTTAGTTATTTGTCGAGACATATGGTATATACATGAGGGTTTCCTTGTTTGGATTATTTCGGCGTACTTCGTCTCGTTTTGTAGATTTCTTAATATTAATCTCATTGGATCTTTACATGGATGGTTAATCGTATTGTTATCGTGTATCGATCATGATTTCGATTACTTGCATTAGTTTGTATTATTATTATCTGCTATTGCTTGTGGGATCTTAGGTGTGTTATACATCTTGGCGTACTCCATTCTCTTTGTGTGCGTCAGTTTAGATAATGAGACGAGTCGATATCTGATCACACTTGGTAGGAGTTTTCGGCGGGAGAACCTCCCGACGACGGAGTGGATCGAATCAAGCTTAGTTCCCTTTTGTTTTGATGGTTGATAAACTTTAGATTTCTTTCAAGATTTAGTTATTTACAATCGAGACATATGGTATATACATGAGGGTTTCCTTGTTTGGATTATTTAAGCTCGGCGTACTACGTCTCGTTTTGTAGATTTCTTAATATTAATCTCATTCGGATCTTTACATGGATGGTTAATCGTTATTGTTATCGTGTATCGATCATGATTTCGATTACTTGCATTCGTTTGTATTATTATTATACTGCTATTGCTTGTGGGATCTTGCCGTGTGTTATACATGCTGACGTACTCCATTCTCTTTGTGTACGTCAGATTTAGATAATGAGACGAGTCGATATCTGATCACACTTGGTAGGAGTTTTCTCGGAGGAGAACCTCGAGGCGGCAGTGGATCGGCGAAGCTTAGTTCCCTTTTGTTTTGATGGTTGATAAATAATCCAAATAAGGAAACCCTCATGTATATACCATATGTCTCGGATCGTAAATAACTAAATACTAACCCCAAACTATACGGATGGAACATCCAACCGAAATAAAGCATCGACATGTGCATCTCGGTGTCAGGTACAACCAAGTGCCCTAAGCGTCAAATATCTCAACTTCGATGTCGTATCTAGCCATCCTATAGCGGTCCTTTGGATCATAACTCTCACGAGTCGAAATTCATATCAGGATAGCTGGTTTCACAAATCCTCTCACGTGCATCCATGTCGACAAATCGGCCGGACTACCCATGGCGATTAGGCTGTCGGTTACCTGGCGGACTTCGGTGAATACACAAGTACACTAACTAAAGTGACTACACAAATTCAAACTTTAGCCTACAAACCAGCCCGTGACTACACAAATTCAGCAGTGCGATCTGGGAAGATACATCAGCGGCCATATCCGATCACATGAACAAGACTTTCCCATCCCAGGCGTCGGTAAATCAAGTCAGCGATGTGGATATCGAAACGGGTTTACCTCTAAGCATGGTCAACACACACATGTCACTAGGTCATGTTCATGACAACAAATCCTAAGTCATGAACTACTCACGGTTGGACACAATAAGACTATGTATAGCGCAATTAACATGTCATATGTGCAGAATTACTCTCGATGTCGATTAATTGTATCATGAGCGATGCGTGAATAACTATCAACAACGGTACAATATGAAAATGTGAAATAAGAGAAGTTAACCACATGAAATGGCGGGTTTTCAACATAAATTCCCATAGAAATCCTTTAAACTAATTCTCGACATAATTATCCAATATCTCAAAATATCTTTTCTCTTTAATATTATTTGAGCGATAACTATTTTCTTTTCCATAAAACACCTCTACTTCTTTTCTTTTCGACAAAACCTCTTAAAATATTTCAAAAATTCTTTTTTTCTCCCAAATAATTTCTTTAAATCATAACAATTAATTAAAATACTTTTTACTCAAAATAAATTATTTTTCACTAAATAATTTCTTTAAAAATATTTTCATAATTATAATAAATACTAGAAATATCCTAAAAATACATTCTTACTTCCAAATAGTACTAAATTAATTATAGATCAATTTTAACCTATCCAAACATCACGAATAATTTAATACTACCGAATATTCCTTTGGAAATGTAAGTTAGCTGCGCATGATATCAAATTGTACGAACTAACTATCTGTTGAATCTGAATAAATTCATAAATAATCTAAAATATAAAATAGTCAGCGGGTATCGGGATCTTGCATATAATAATTCATAAATAATCATCAGTCAAAAACAAGCGGGATCTTACCGGGTGTTGTCGAGCGGTTCGGCAATTTCGGTATGGTTGTCGTTAGTGTTCTTTGGAGTTCGCAACGACGGCGGCGTCGGCCGGCGGCGAGGTTGGGGCTGAGGATTGGATCTGGGGTGAAACAGCGGTGCGGATCTGAGTGCGATATGGCAGGTCGACGGCAGTGAGAGGAGGGAGGGGACGAAGGTGTGGGGAGGTTGAAGAACGCGGGGAAGAGGGTTCGAGGGATAAGAGGAACGGCAGGGTCAATGGTAGTCGCTGGTAAAGGGTTGGGTGGCGGCGGTCAGGCAAATGAAGAGAAATCAGGTGGGGAGGTGGTCGTTCGGACGACGGAAGGGGCGGAAGGGAATCGACAAAACCATCGTGCAGAGATCGTGTATCGGCATCCAGGCAGCATTTCGGTTGATCAAACGGAAGAAGGAGAGAGAGGTGGGGCAGGGATCACGAGAGAAGAATGAGAGAGGAAAGAGATTACAGGATAGAGAGAAAAGAGGAGAAATTAGCAGCTAGTGTTTCAAAACAAATACATATATATATATATATATATATATATATATATATATATATATATATATATATATATATATATATATATATATATATAGGGTTAGGGTTAGGGATATTATGCAACATATAAAGAAAATTAATTATCATAATGATAATTAACAAAGTGCTATTAATAAAATTATTACACACATATATATTTATGCATTATCAAATCAGAGCTCGAGGTTTACAAAATCATTAATAATATCAATAATTAAAATTATGACTGAAAGTATTCACGAAATTGTTAAATTTATAATGTAGCTAAATCATAAACATAAATATAAAACTCTATTTTGAATTAAGTAGATAATCTGAAAATTTGAGAAAATATTAATAATACTTTTAGAAAATAATATTTAATTTTAAATAAAAAAATAATATTTAATATTTAAATATCAGAAAAATAACATTTAATATTTAAACACTAGAAAAATAATATTTAACTTTCAAATACTAGAAAATAATATTTAACATTAGAAAAGCAATATTAGAAGATACGTCTCGAAAAATATTGGGAAAATAGTACTAGAAAAAAACCTACCGAAAATATTAGAAAAATATGTATCGAAAATTCACGGGTGTTACAGTATCCTTTTCACGGAGAAAGGTTAACCGGCCACGTGTGTTAGACGTAGACTCATCCCTACTTAGGCTTCGGGATAAAATTCCCCAAACTTGAATTCTGGTGTCTTCTTGTCGGAAAAAGACAAATAGCGTGTTAAGTTGACTTATCCCTACTTAGGATTCGGGATAAAATTCTCCAAGATGAATCCTGTATTGAAGGATTATTTTTATTTTTTTTTGTTGAAAACATAAAATTAATGTGGGAAAGGAAGAATTTTATATTCTGTCTCCCAATGCCAGAGAGGAAAAATTTTATATCCTATCTCCAGGTCTTCTTTTTAGGGTAAAGACGTACCCAAAATAAGAGAGGAAAAATTTTATATCCTATCTCTTGCTCCTGGAGAGGAAGAATTTTATATTCTATCTCCAGTGCAAAGGAAACTAAAAGTGGGATCTCCACTTCGAGAATCTTAGGAGGTGATCCTAAGAGTGGTATCTCCATTCCGAGAATCGAAAAGATTCAGATAACTTTCACTTTTATAGGATTCGCTACCTAATCTGGAAATGACTTTCTCATTTATCGAGATAAAATTCTAATTTACCCTAATCTTGGGAAGGCGTGAGAAGGGAAAGGATGGAGCCCACACATTTATCACAAAGGGGATCTTAGCGTTGAAAGTAGACCTCTTGTTAGTGGAAGAAATCAAGAGGGTTTCTTGGTGGATTGGACGAGAAAGATTTTTTGTTTTTAGTGGACTTCTAGTCAATGAATTTGATCGGTGAGAATTTATGGTAGAGGGCAGTTAGGGTTATCCTCAAGGACAATGGGTGAAATATTCCACGAACTTCCGTCAAAATGGGTTATCCCAAATATACTAAGGATAGTACTTTTTAAATTTCCCATTTATGGGTTATTAATTACTGTCACCATTTTAAATGATTAGACGATATGCACCGTTTGAATAGGCTGTGTTTATCACAAACGGTCCTTCCCATTTGGGTTCAAACTTACCCTTTTTCTTGAAATTGAGAATTATTGGTCGTCGGCGGCGAGGACGGATGTCCTCCTTAAAGCTTCTCGGACTCTCTTGTTAAAAGCCCTCGACATTGGCTTGGTAAAACTCAATGTGTTGTTGAGCTTCGGTGTTTTCATCCACATCTCGAGCTCTTCAAGGCGTCTCGATGTTGTTCTTCCCGTCATCTCGGTTCGAGGCGTCAAGTGATGGGATTTAGATTTCTAATGGAAGTACGGCTTCACATCCGTATACCAGAGAATATGGGGTAGCTCCGGTAGGCATGCGTATTGTGGTGCGATATGCCCAGAGTGCTTCTCCGAGTTTATCATCCCAATCACGTTTATTGGTCTTCACGAGTTTCGACAAGATCTTAATGATTATCTTGTTGAACGCCTCTGCTAATCCGTTTGTAGCGGGATTATAAGTCGTCGACGAGACGTCTAGAATCTTAAACTTCTCGCAAAACCTAATGAAGGCATTGCTAACGAATTGAGGACCGTTGTCATGTATGATCCGTCTGGCATCTTGGTGTCGATAGATGGCGTGATGCTTGATGAACACGATGACATTGTTACGTTTCACTTCTTTAAGCGAAATTGCTTGACCTACTTGGAGAAATAGCGGTAATCCGCGAGAATGAACCGATCACCTTTAGCGGCGGAGGAAAAATAGAACCCACAATGTCCATACCCGCGTCTCGAGCGGCCAAGATGTAGCGAAGGATGCAAATGCTCGGGGTTGATGCATGTAATTGGCGTGTATTTGACATCGTGGTACTTTCGGCGTGCTTCGGTTACATCATTAATCATCGTTGGCGGAAGTATCCCATTCTTACGATCGATCATAAAACTTGGGGCGGAGTTGGTCGCGCACTCTCCCTCCGTGTGCTTTCTTAAGGACTTCTTACGCTTCTTTGTTGAAAGGCACCGGAGCAGCAAGTCGTCGTACCCACGACGATATAACGTCTGGGTCTCTGCATTATAAAAGAACTTTGGCGCTCTTCGTCGGATCGATTCCCTCTCTTTTACGTCTTTTGGCAAAATACCATATAGGGCGTGTCGATTATAGGAAGCGCCAATCCAGGGGCTCCAGTTCAACTTGGGTTGAGTGCACCTCTTTGATGACCACCCCTTTGTCGTCTTCCTCCTCATTATATATTGGTACAAATAATTGGTGAGTTCTCACAGTGACTAACTGTTGAGTCTCGAGGAGGTTCGCTAAATCACGCTATGGCGCTAATGCATCGGTATCGTTCGGAAGCGGAATATACTCGATGAAAAATTCTTCAAGCGAGTCCGCCATCTTAGCGATTAGCTGGTGTCTGAGAATCAAGTCAGTTCGACCGTAGTCCCCACGGATGCAATCGACTATGAGTTGGGAATCCCCAAAGGCTTCGAGATATTGACTCCGGCTCTTTGGCGGAGTCAATAAATAGCATTGTATTGGCCACATTATTGGAGCGGCTCGGTTAGCGAGTAAGCCGAGGCATCACATGCTTTACGGAGAAACTAAGACAACTCCAACTCGAAGAAATCTTAGAACATCGGGGTACTTGCCACATTGGTTGCTCGAGAAGCTCGTCAAAGTACAATTGCTATATTTCTTGATGCGATGTAGTGTTGACTTTGTGGGTTTCATCGACAAATTAGTCATATAATTGGTGCATCCATTGTTGGGTTAGTTGCTAAGAGATCGCAAATTGTATGTCCCTTGACCGACTTCTGTTACTTAAAGTGTAAGTCATATTGAGACAAGAGCAAGGCCTATTTTGCCAAACAGCAATTCATGGAAGTTGGTTGCGTCATAAATATCCGGACTGGATTTACGTTAGAAATAACATAAATCGTCTGCCCAACTAAGTAGTGCCGCATCTTTTGAATCGCGAAAACCAACGCAAGGCACTCCTTCTCGATCATCGGATATCGGGATTCAGCACCCACTAAAGTCCGGCTCAAGTAATACACCGCCTGTTCGTGACTGTTGTCATCGTCTTGCGCGAGTAAAGCGCTTAGCGAATGGTTCATTGTCTTGATGTAAATCAAGAATGGTTTACGACTCGGTTACTTGAGCGGAAGGATTAAGCTAGATATGCTTTGATATCCTCGAATGCCTTTTGTCAGGCGTCGTCCCAGACAAATGACACGTGATGGGTAATTTTGAGTGATTACCTTAGTTGCAAGTATACAACCCTTATCAAGTTATAGTATAAAAGATTATCGATCCCACGAGGAACGGGAAAGTAGGAGGAGTTTTGCTCAAGTTTTGGTTCTCAAATTATCTTGCGACAATTAGGAGTTTATTCAAATAAAACTAAAATGATAAAATGGTGAAAGTGGATGTGGAGAGGTAAGAGAGTGGATGTGGATTATGTGCAAAGGAGGAGAAAAATAAAGTTGAGAGTGTGGTGGTGGTTATATGCACATAATAACAAAACTAGGTTTGAGATTATATGCACATGGAGGAATATGAGATTGAGAGAAAATAAGTACAAAATAAAAGAAAACAAGATTGAGAGAGAGAAGAGTAAAGGAAAATCAAAATCAAGAATAAAGGAAAATAACAAACAAATGGAAAACAAGGATAAGTGCAAAATCAAGAATGTAAAGTATGGAGGATTAATTAAAGATATGAGGAATCTAGAGTAGATCCACTTAGCTTATCTCAATCTCATGAAAATGAGTTGGATTTGTTAGCTAGTTTCAAACAATCTCTAGGGATCCCACAAATATTGGCTCCACACTTAGAAAGGGTAATTCCATAGGGGTTCTAGCCTCAAGGTGAATTAAAGGAAAGGAAAATCTATTCTAGAAAGTAAATACAAAATTAAATACATTGCATGAAAGTAAATTGCATGAAAGTAAATTGCATGAAAGTAAATTGCATGAGTTCTCACAGCGACTAACCGCTCACTCGTGAGGTTGCGCTTAACGATATCGCTAACGCCGCTAATGCATCCGCGATATACGCTCAAGGCGCGGAATATACTCAATGAAAAATTCTTCAAACGAGTCCGCCATCTCAACGGTCGCCTGGTGATACAGAATTAAGTCCGGATTCCTGACTTCGTAGTCCCCACGGATCTGTCTGACTATGAGTTGGGAATCCCCAAAGGCTTCGAGATATTCGACTCCCAGCTCTTTGGCGAAACTGAGTCCAATAAATAACGCATTGTATTCGGCCACATTATTGGAGCACGGCTCGGTTAGCGAGTAAGCCCGAGGCATCACATGCTTTTCTGGAGAAACTAAGACAACTCCAACTCCGAAAGAAATCTTAGAACATCCAGGGGTACTTGCCACATTGGTTGCTCGAGAAGCTCCGTCAAAGTACAATTGCTATATTTACTGATGCGATGTAGTGTTGACTTTGTGGGTTTCATCTGACAAGTCGTCATATAATTCAGCTGCATCCATTGTTGGGTTAGTTGCTAAGAGATCGCAAATTGTATGTCCCTTGACCGACTTCTGTTACTTAAAGTGTAAGTCATATTGAGACAAGAGCAAGGCCTATTTTGCCAAACAGCAATTCATGGAAGTTGGTTGCGTCATAAATATCCGGACTGGATTTACGTTAGAAATAACATAAATCGTCTGCCCAACTAAGTAGTGCCGCATCTTTTGAATCGCGAAAACCAACGCAAGGCACTCCTTCTCGATCATCGGATATCGATTCAAAGACCCACTAAAGTCCAACTTAGGTAATACATCACTGCTCGACCGCTGCCATTGTCTTGCGCGAGTAAAGCGCTTAGCGAATGGTTCATTGTCTTGATGTAAATCAAGAATGGTTTACGACTCGGTTACTTGAGCGGAAGGATTAAGCTAGATATGCTTTGATATCCTCGAATGCCTTTTGACAAAGGCCGCCCTGACAAATGGCACGCCTTTCTTGGTTAGCTTGGAGAACGGCTGGCATTTTCCGGAGAGGTTCGATATGAATCACCGGATATAAGCTAATCGCCCCTGTAACCCTCTGAGTTCTTTTAGATTTTTCGGGGGTTGTAATTCATGTATCGCCTTCACTTTATCTGGGTCAATATGAATACCCTTAGTGGTGACAACGAATCCGAGGAATTTGCCGCTGGACATTCCGAGGAAGGATTTGGTAGGGTTCATCTTTAATCGATGACTCGCATGAGATCGAACATTGTCCTCGTGTCTTTGATGTGGTCATTTTGTCGCGCTCTTCACGACTAAGTCATCGACGTAGCACTTGACCGCTTTTCAAGATGTTCTCAAAATCTTCGCCATCGCTCGCCGGTACGGGCGCCTGTTTCTTCAGACCGAATGGCATGACCGTAGCGTAAGACACCGTGGAGGTCTCAACGCTATGTGTTTTTCATCATCCGTGCATCTTGATTTGATTATAACCCAAAACTATCCATGAAGGATATTCTTGAATCCACACGTATTGTCAATGATAACATCGCTATTGGAAGAGGAAAATCGCTCTTTGGGCATGCGGCGCTCGATCTCAATCGATGCAGACTCGATCGTCCCATTCTTCTTTAGAACCGACAATATTCGCCACCCAACTGATGTTGTTCTTCCCTCGATAAAACCCGACTCTATGAGCCTTTTCACTTCCGCTACAATCGCTTCCATAATCTCGCGACGAAACCGCTCTCGCTGTTGCTTGACGGGCCGCATCCGCCTTGATGTTGAGACGGTGTGTCGCCATATTTGGGTCGAGTCCCGCATGACTTCGTCAGAGTTCCAAGCTAAAACGCCAATATATTTCCCCGATGAGATCAATCAACTCTTCTTTCTCCTCCGGAGAGACTATTGCTAATGAATATGGGCTTAGGTGTGCTTCATCACCAATATTGATCTGGACCACTTTATCCCTGTGGGGGTTCTTTGCTCGAATCGGCCTCCTCAGATGCATATTGAGGTGATGGATCCATGGGTCTTCCCACGCTGGTATCTCGCCATCATCCTCCATCGTGGTGGGTCTACCAGAGTCATATTTGACATCAAACCCTTGAACATTTCACCGATGCCGACGAATCCCAAGCAAAGGAATTAGATGAATATCCATCTCCGAATCGATAATTGGTTATCGATCAACCAACAAGATTCGTCTCAAGAAGATACATACTCCAATCCTCTCCTCAATCCATAGTAATTATCGAAGCCTCTTTGTGACGGTGCAGGGTGGGACTTGAGGACCTTGTCCAAATAAAGACCCTATTCTGCAAAGTCATGTGGATTATGTGCAAAGGAGGAGAAAATAAAGTTGAGAGTGTGGTGTGGTTATATGCACATAATAACAAAACTAGGTTTGAGATTATATGCACATGGAGGGAATATGAGATTGAGAGAAAATAAGTACAAAATAAAAGAAAACAAGATTGAGAGAGAAGAGAGTAAAGGAAAATCAAAATCAAGAATAAAGGAAAATAACAAACAAATGGAAAACAAGGATAAGTGCAAAATCAAGAATGTAAAGTATGGAGGATTAATTAAAGATATGAGGAATCTAGAGTAGATCCACTTAGCTTATCTCAATCTCATGAAAATGAGTTGGATTTGTTAGCTAGTTTCAAACAATCTCTAGGGATCCCACAAATATTGGCTCCACACTTAGAAAAGGGTAATTCCATAGAGGGTTCTAGCCTCAAGGTGAATTAAAGGAAAGGAAAATCTATTCTAGAAAGTAAATACAAGAATTAAATACATTGCATGAAAGTAAATTGCATGAAAGTAAATTGCATGAAATTAAATTGCATGAAAGTAAATCTAAGCTACAAAGCAATAAATGAACAAGAAAGAAAATGAAAAAGAAATAAAATAGAAACCAACAACTCCTGATCTTAATCTAATCCTCCTTTTGGTCCTTGGATTAGAAGAAGAGAAAGGAAATTGAAGGGGTGAAACATTTCATTTATTGTGTAACAAAAGTTACAATTTTGGAAGGTCTTCTCAATGAAGAGTGACCCTCCTCTCCAAATGGAGTTTTTACAAAATATTTCACACTCAAAACACTCAGCCTTCACCCCTATTTATAGCCCAACGGAGTTGATGTGAACCATTGGATCAAACCTAGCCAAAAGGAAGAGAAATCCACCATTAATCTGAAATCATTTGGGAACCGATCGGTTGGCGATCGGTTGTAACAGTGTTAACCCGGTTGGCCAATGGGTTAGTCAACGATTGGTTCCCAACCTAATTTGTCTTTTCTTGATTTTTCTTCATGAATTTCTCTTGGATCAAATTGGTATCTTGGGCCTTGGTTTGTCTTCAGATTTGGGCTTCAAATATTGGTAGAAATTCAGAGAATTTGAGTCATTTGGGCTTTTATTCATTATTTCTTTATTAACCTGCAAAATAAGATAAAAATGATTATTAGTAATATCGTTTATTCATATAACATAGGTAATAAGGGTATAAAAATGTATTTAAAATGTGCTAATCAACACGCCTTTCTTAGTTAGCTTGGAGAACGGCTGGCATTTTCCGGAGAGGTTCGATATGAATCGCCGGATATAAGCTAATCGCCCCTGTAACCCTCTGAGTTCTTTTAGATTTTTCGGGGGTTGTAATTCATGTATCGCCTTCACTTTATCTGGGTCAATATGAATACCCTTAGTGGTGACAACGAATTCGAGAAATTTGCCACTGGATATTCCGAGGAAGGATTTGGTAGGGTTCATCTTTAACTGATGACTCCGCATGAGATCGAACATTGTCCTCAGGTCTTTGATGTGGTATTTTTGTCGCGGCTCTTCACGACTAAGTCATCGACGTAGCACTCGACCGTTTTCCGAAGATGTTCCTGGAAAATCTTCGTCATCGCCGCCGGTATGCGGGCGCCTGCGTTTTCGACGAAGGGCATGACCGTGTAGCAGAAGACACCGAGGGGAGTTCTGAATGCCGTGTATTTTTCATCATCCCGGTGCATCTTGATTTGATTATACCCCGAAAAACCGTCCATGAAGGACATTCTCTCGAATCCACACGTATTGTCAATGATAACGTCAGTGATTGGAAGAGGTAAGTCGTCTTTTGGGAATGCGGCGTTCAGATCTCTGTAATCGATGTAGATTCTGATCGTCCCATTCTTCTTTAGAACCGGGACAATATTCGCCACCCAATCTGGATGTTGTTCTTCCCTGATAAAACCTGACTCTATGAGCCTTTTCACTTCCGCTACAATCGCTTTCATAATCTGCGGATGAAACCGTCTCTGCTGTTGCTTGACGGGTTTGGCATCTGTCTTGATGTTGAGACGGTGCGTCGCCACATTTGGGTCGAGTCCTAGCATGTCTTCGTAGTTCTAAGCAAAAACGTCAATATTCCCTGATGAGAGCAATCAACTCTTCTTTCTCCTCTGGGGAGAGACTGTTGCTAATGAATATGGGCTTAGGGTGTGCTTCGTCACCCATATTGATCTGGACCACTTCATCCTTGGTGGGGGGTTTCTCTTTGCTCGAATCGGTCTCCGTATTGTATATTGAGGTGATGGATCCACGGGTCTTCCCATGTTAGTATCTGCCCATCGTCCTCCATCGTGGTGGGGTTGACTGTAGTCATATTCGACATCAAACCCTTAAACATTTCACCGATGCTGACGTCAGAATCCCAAGCAAAGGAATCAGATGAATCTCCATCTCCCGAATCGGATAATTGGTTATCGATCAACCAACAGCATTCATCTTCTGAAGAAGATACATACCCCAATCCTCTCATGAATCCATAGTAATTATCGGGTTTCCCCTTTGGGACGTGTACAGCTTTGGGTGGGATTTGAGGACCTCATCTGAAATAAAGGCCCTCTCCTCGTGCAAAGTCATACCCCCATCTTTCCATGAGATTCAAGGCTTCGGACTATATCGAACGATGAGAGCCGTGTTTATCGTCATTAACATCCTCGCAAAAGTGGTCCGTGCCGAATCATATCTCCTTTACCATAGACCAAATCCTTTTCATCACTGTTTTACGGAATGATGAATGTTATCCCGAAGAGTCCGGATATGTACGTGTTACACAAGACGACCGAATCGGCATGTGCAACTCAGGGTCATCGTACAATCCTTTCATCACATCAGTAAGAGACAGCGAGTACTCTAAATTATTATTTGTTTCATTGTCGGTAAGTTGCCAATTACAACTATCATCCGACGATTCTCCATCGTCAAGATTGACTACAAAGGGTACAATGTCATTTATGATAAAATCACCATCATAATCAAGCCCGGCTTCGGTATCAGCTTCCTCACCACTGTCCGTACCTTGGGCCGATGATTAAGTATCAGACTCGTTACCGTAAAGGAGGGAGTCAGTAAAGTAGTTCTCCAGCCCCTTAAACGGTTGCTTATCCGCGACCACCGTCTTGACTTTATTATTCGTGTCAACATATTTTAGACACTGATGAAGGGTGGAGGGGACTATAATATTATTATGGATCCATGGCCGACCCAATAATAAGTTATAGGAAGTCTCTGCATCAATCACATAGCATGTGACTTCAGACTTCAAATCTCCCATCTGGCACTTTATCCGGATTTTACCTAGCGGTCGAGACCCACTGGTATTAAATCCATAAATCACAGTGCCTGTAGATGCCAGTTTACTGGCAGGAATCCCGAGACTATACATCAGGCGGAGGGGCATGATACTCACAGCGAAACCCGTATCAACTTGGATTCGGTTGACTTCGCTGGAGCCAATGTATCCGGTAAAATATAGCGGCCTGTCGTGCTTTGAATTTTTCGTCTGCATGTCTTTCATGGTAAAAGTAATGCAGGGGAAGTGCTTGGTTGCGAGGTTGCATTGCTGGGCTGAAGACTCTGGTTCTTCAGGACTTGGCTCGATCTGAGTGAGAAACACCACCGAGTCAGCCAGGGCTTCCTGTAGGGCCTCTCTGATTTCTTTTAACAACCGTAGCAGCTCATAGAGGGTTATCCTCGCTAGGATGTTAGCCAATTGGGCCATAATATCGAAGCGGTACGGGTAGCTCGAACTTCCCGATTTGTCCCTTCCAATTGGACGATTGAATCGAGACTATTTCGGGACTTGAACCTCCTGATGTTGGGGTTGCTTCTCCTTCAGTTTGGCCATGTCCTCCTTGACGATCGCCTACTGCTGTGATTTTTCAGCGCGCGTAGGAGGAGTCATCGCCACTCCCAGCTCTGTCAGCGTCTTAGCATTTGGATTAGAAGCTTCGGGATACTTGTATTTGTACTCGTGTCCGCTCCTTGTGGTGAAGACTTCATGTTCCTCTTCGGAAAGCTGGAATGTCATTATTTGTTCATCATTCTTCTCCGAGATTGCTGAAGTGGCATGACATGGTTTCACCTTGCCCTTTGATTTCTTCTTAGATGAAGAGGTCGCCCACTGATCATCTTCGAGCAAGTCAGGGTGGACCCAAAGAATTTCGCCGTTTGGGGCTGTATGTGGCACGAGCCCCTTTTTGCGTTGTCCGTGAGGATCATCATTCACCATCTTCATCCCTACTTTCACGACGGGCTTCGGTTGAAACCAAGTTAAAGGCACCGATCCGAAGCTGATGGATACTGCGTTCGCCCCCACTTTCTTTTCTTTGGATAGCTTTGGGGTAATGACCCTTACATCGATCAAGGCCTGGATCTTATCCTTGAGATGGTAGCACGACTTTGTTGGATGGTGAACCGCTTTGTGGAATGCGCAGTACCTCGGATCTGTGACCTTATTTGCCCCCTCCTGATTCACAATTGGTGGCAGCTGGATCTTATTGTTCTCCAGGAGGTATTTGAAAATACTGGGAACCTCGTCTTCCTTGAAAGAATAGACTTTGGGGAACCTTGGTTCTGACGACTTCTGTTTTTGAGGTCGTTGCTTCTATTGGGGCTGCGATTATTGCAGTTATTGCTGCGGCTGTAGCTGAAATGTTTGGTTTGCGTCCACTGTTTTCACCTGCGCCGTCCGTTTGCCGCGTGAGACGAAATTCTGTTTGTGAGCATTTACCATTTGCTGGCCTCTTTCTACCTTTTTCCTCTTAAGGAATCGCTCGGCTTGCTCCCCGCACACCTTCAAGTCCCTCCATATCTTGGACGGCGCCGTTCCCATTGCTTCTAGCACGTCCAATGAAAGGTTGTTGTGGCAGGTCTGGAGAATGAACTCCTCAGTTATCAGGTCCCGACAATTCATTGCCTTGTTTCGGAACCGCTTGACGAAGCTGTCTACCGTCTCTCCGTCCTTCTATTTT
This sequence comes from Asparagus setaceus, assembly GCA_012295165.1. NCBI lineage: Eukaryota > Viridiplantae > Streptophyta > Magnoliopsida > Asparagales > Asparagaceae > Asparagus > Asparagus setaceus. The sequence goes on along the minus strand of CM022709.1, from coordinate 20,794,286 downwards.
TCATCCAACAACGTCCCAATGGATATCTCGGTATCGTCATCGAAAAAATTAGTGAGGAACATGGTCTCCATGTCGTCCTAGTTGTTAACGCTCCCCGGCTTGAGACGGCGGTACCAATTGAAGGTAGCTCCTTGAAGAGTGCCAACGAATGACCGAACCATCAAGAGCTCGTTACCGGAAATAACCCCCAGGTGAGACTTGAAGTAGATCAAATGCTGAGTGGGTGAGCACTTCCCATCGAACGGCGTAAAGTTTATTAGATTGAACTTCGCCGGATACGGGATTGATTCCCATTCCCTTGGGTACGGACACGGTATACCCGTCTTCATTACCTTTTGGGCGGAAATCAAAGTGTCGATCTTACTCTCGAGGTCCTTTATCTTTTCATTCTCACCTACGTCTCTGTTCGGGTGATTTTGAGGAGGGACGATGCTGTTACCGTTGGCGTTCTCGAGGCTACCTCCTGCATTCTGTTTATCAGAGGGATTATCGACGTTACGGTCTTTATCCCTATCCGTGTCGCTGTCCGTTTGGTTGACGTTATTGTGACGACTTGATTCACCCTGGCGATTCGTTAGTGCTTGGATTTGCTGGTCATGCATCTCTCTCATTTGCTGCATGGCCATCTCCATCTCGAACTTGAAATTCTCATTTTGCTTGGCCATAGCTTCTTCAAGCATCTTGGCCACTTGTTCTGCACTGATCATGAATGCCTCACGGGGTTGTCCCTCGTTGGAAACCGTATTGTTGGAAGCAATTCGAGCGGTCCGACGCCGTCATCGAGGGTAACCCCTCGCACTCGCCATAGTTAGGTCGTTCGATAGTCCTGCATCAGAACCGAAGTCATTCGTTGAGATACCCCGGGAATGGCACGTGTCGACGCCCCTTTGCTAGTCATGTTGATGGTGACTCTTGGCAATTCATCGCCTTGAGACACCAATCTTCTTTCGCGGAAGCGCCTCGACCTGGATTTTGGCATTTCGGTGCCAAGCCTATCAAAGACCGATACCTTCTCCGGAGCTGTCTTGGTGCAATTGCACTCCGACAACACCGCCCCTATCAGCTTGGAACACAGACAATGTGTGTTCAACTCTTGGGAACTCCTTTTTCAAGATTTACTCGTACCCCCAGCACGATAGTACAACTCATCGGCATGAATGCTGGAGCAACCCATCGTATGTTGGTACGACTTCTCAGGTATAACATCATCGTTGTTAGACGAAAATATTTTCTTCTGAGGATGAACCGCGTTATCAGAGCTTTCAAAAGTCACTCGTCTCAACATTCGTCCTTGCGGGTGTGAAGTTTCGACGGGCTCTTGAACTTTCGGGCGGTGCAGCGTTCTGAGGAATCTTCCTGTCGTGGTGGAGGTGAATGCGACCCCCAGTACTGTGAGTTGTCCGGGACCTCTTCAACGGGCCCAAACGTTCCTTAACTGAAATTTTGCCTCGATCATCGTGCAACGGATCGAGGCGCTCTAATATCATTTTCTTGCTTTGGGGTAAGCCAGCGGGATCGACCGAAGCGCGAACAGAGTTAGATAGAGATTTGGATGTGGTCGCCGGAGGTGGAATTGGTATTGGGGTGACCTTTCTTTGATTCAGTTACTCAGAAGGCCGAAGTTTTAGTCGAATCACCGAGGTGGTGATCCCTAGTTGACGTTTCTGCCCTTGTCCGAATCGTCGTTCCGAATTTCGGCCTCCAAACTTGGCGCATCTTTGGTGGCTTCTTGGCCACTTCTTCTTTCTTTAATATTTGGGCCTCTTAAACTAGAGCACGTCGTCCTGGCGGTCTTGGCGGCTTTCGGATCGCTCCTCGGCGTTGAGCGATTAAATGCAGCGGACCCATTCACTTATTAACGGCTTGGAGGAGCTCCCAACCATCCGTTGTTGAGGCCTTTGACCTCTTCTAAATTTGAGATCCATCTCATAGCGGATCCCGTCAACCGATTCCAGGGCCTTGGCGAACTGACGTGCCAAGCGTTGGCGTCGCCTCTGGCAGGCTCTCTTTGAGAGAGTCGGCACGCCATCGGCGGTCATCTCCTGCACAGAGGAGTTCAGATCTACAGATCCGGCCATCTTAGATATCGGAAGGACGTTGCTTACTGCGAATTTGACAGCAGCGGGGTTGGGATCCTCGCCTTGAGATTTCGGATCCGAGGGCCAGCGGATCTTCCTTGTAGCGGAAATCTTCCTGGATTTGCGGGGGGAGGACGATCTGGATGAGGATGATAGATACTCCTCGAACTTTTATTGGTTGAACTTGTATTCGACCTCCTCTTCGACCGGGATCACTATCCGTGGTTGCGACACGACGATCTCATCAGCGAGATCGTTGGCTCCCACTGTGGTCGCTAGCTTGTTCGCAGGAAAAGTCGTGTTGATCTTCATTGATGAACTCATTACAGCTTTATGCGTTACAATGAATTCAAAAGTTTGTCTTTTTATAAGACTTGTTTACAATGAAAATCAAAAGAAAAAAATTATAACTTTTTCCTGAAATAAACACAGGGCCCTGTTTATCAGACTCCTGCTTGCATGGGATCTTTGCCTGTGCCGGGGTTTATCCGTGGACCGCCGTGTGATCTGATCCGGTGAAAGATCTACACGATCAAGGGGATTATTTCACGAAGGAAACAATCGCCAAAGTGAGTGAAATCGACCAAGCGAAATCACCACTCTTCTCGGGATCAAAATGAAGTTTGATCCGGAGGGGTCACGTGTAAATCCGATCCTTAGATCTCTCGAACTTCTTCGCTTTATGCTGACGGGCTAGCTGAAATCTCGGATCTCGCTGTCGGATCTAAGCGTGGATCGCTGTTGAATCCGGCAGAGCCTCCCCTTCTCCTCAAAAGTCCCGTCTGAAAAATGAGACCCCCTGTGTATTTATAGGCTTTAAAGCGGGTCGGGTCAAAAAAGTCGCGCCTAGCCACCTCTTGGTGGCTCGGCCACCGAGCCGCCCAAGTGGCTTTTTTCGTCGTTTCGAGTCCGATCCGGTTCAGTCTCGTCGATGTTCGCTAATCTGAAGCTTCATAGCTGGGTTTATCCCATTATTCGTATGCGGTTCGTCGCTTCGCCGACTTACACGCCTCGCTGACTCGCTTCATACATTTCGTCGACTTGCTTTATGCGTTTGCGTCGTGATCACTTGTTATTACGTCGTCAACGGTTCGCCGTTACGTCGTCGGATGGCTCGCCGATTGTCAACTCATTGTCTCGAGTCATGTTCGGGGATTTATAGGCAATTTTCAACGCCTACAGATATGCTATTTGTTGGTTACACATAAAAAGGGATGTTTCTAGACTTTTAAAACTTTCTTATTCGAAATTAGACCTCAGATCATTAAAGTTGCTATAAAGTACCCCTTTTAAGCTATTTCAAAATTTGTCCCTAAAATCATTGAAATTGCTGTTAGGTATCAATTCTCATAAATTGTATAAAAAGATTCCCACCAATTGTTACTCCTGCTCTTGACGAACTAATTTGAAACAAGTTATGCCAATTGGTGAACCTAAAAGAACTTAAATGATTTGAGGGACTAAATTTGGAAATAACATAAGGGGACTTAATAGTAGCGTCAATAATTTGAGGGACTAATTTTAGAATCTTAGCAGTTATTCTTGACTTTTTTAGTTTAAACTGACTTTTGCCGTTTGCATTGATTGAAAATTGTTAGTAAACCACTAGCTATATTCTTTTTCTCATTGTGATTTCTAGTGATTTAAAATTTTTAGTGTGATATGCTTGTACTTATTTTCACTTATATTGATTCAATGATTCGATCTAATTGGAGAGGATCCAATTCTCTTAATCCTGATTGTCCATTCCAATTTAGAAGGATGTGATTAAGCCACATAGAATTTCTATTATTGCAAGTGTGGTTTTCAAAGTAGTGGCTTTGTCACTATTGTCATGAAAATCACCATTTTAAAAATCACTTTTACAATCTTGAAAACCCTATGTGGGGTAATCTTTTCTCTCTAAATTGAAATGAACGATCAAAATTGGGAGAATTAGATCCCTCTCCGGTTACCACCTAATTGGAGAGGATCCGTATCCTTTAAAATTTGTAGCGATGTATTTTCTCCTATGTAGTTTTTTTGTAGAAGGCCTTCCAAAAGACTCTTTTTTCGCATTACCGAAAACAAAACCAAAACTCTTGTACCTTTCCCAAAAAAAGTATAGGATCTACATATTGTTCTCATTGTAAATAATTTAAAATTAAAACATTTATAAAATCAATGAATTGATGTGCACTGTAGCATAATATAAAGCAATTGTATTATCTATATTATTTTTTGAACTATCAGACATAAACCGGTTCTTCATTATTTTCCTTCAAAATTTTCTTCTAATTTTCATCCTAACCAAACATGAAAAATAATCCATTCCTTTTTCTTTTTCTTTTTCTTTTTCTTTCTCTTTCTCTTTCCTTTCCTTTTCCTTTTCTTTTTCTTTTCTTCCATTTCCTCTCAATCCAAACACAGCGTTCATATCCTCAACTTTGTTATATTTTGCCCTATTGTTCATTGCAGCCTTCGTTTTTTAGCGCACCTTAAAAGATCGTGCCACACGGTGGCGGATCTAAAAAATTTTGTCAGTGGGGGCAAGATCACTAATATAACCAGTATATGATACTTTAACTAAGTATTAACACACCAAAACAAAGCAGACATATATGTACACAAACAAAAATTATTTGAAGAAGATGGTTGAGGAATAGATGGTTGCTCCTCACGACACTTTCTTTTAAAAAACTTCTCCATGACTAGAATCTAGAATGCAAACAATAACATAAGTATCTAAGTTATTAACAAGCACACAACTGCCAAATTCATTAAAATTGAATAAGATTAAACTAAAATTAACTAAAATTCACTAAAATTAGTGAATTAACTAAATTAAATTTTAAGGTCTACCATTGATAATACTCTATATCTCTCAAAAACTCTTTGAAAGTGGATGGGTCTAAAAGACAAATATAGCCTATATACGACAACAATCAAGTCAAACGGAGACAAAGAAGTATATCTTAAGGTTTCTACTAAGCATGTGATGCATAAATTTTATTGCATGATCTCAATTTCTAGATATGAAGAGATTCAGACAAATTAATGAGTTCGCATACTCACGCGTCTTGAGTAGAGATTCGGGATAAATTAACTAAACGAATTCATGTGTCGTGATGAAACTTGCAATATAAACCAGGTCCCCGACATTTTCATCACTCGCTAAATTTTTATCAAAATAACCATGGCATTTAGATTTAGGTTTAATTGAGCTCTAAACATTGCAAAATTAATAGATTAATTTTCCATAAATTAGGTAGCGTGACATTAGCACGCAAAAGTGCAACTAAAATCCTAATTTAAAAACAGATAATAATTAGATTCGGAAATTAATTTTGAAAAGCATAAAAAAGAAAACCCTAGTCCCGAGATTGGGATCTATATCTGGGCGAAGAGGAGTCGCCGCTGGCGAGAGGGTCGAGGGAGAGAGGGCGATCTTGCGGACGACAGTAGACAGCGTCAGGAGGCTGGAGGAAGGAGGCGGTGAGCTGTGTCAGCATTATCCAGCTACCGTTCAGAGGCTATGCTGGTAGCTGCCCGGCTGCTAATCAGAGGGAGGGAGGGAGGAGGCGAAGTGAAGGGAGAGTTTGAGAGTTAGGGTTTGGTTCGGGTATTGGGTTTGGGTAACGGGTTCGGCCCGTTCGGGTATATGGCTATGAAAACTTTTTGAATTTGGACCTAATACTAAAAAAAATGTTGGGGTTAGTGGGGACAATTGCCCCCACTGTCCCCATGCTAAATCCGCCTCTGGTGCCTGCCACTTTGCTTTTAATCGTTGGCATTATTATTATTATTTAAATAAACTTGATTTGATGATACCTATTCTAGTTCAATCATAATCATTCATGTTCTAAATATAACAAAAAAGATTCAAGTAGAATAAAAAATTTTAGAGCCTGTGGTTGATGATGAACAGAAAGTTTTTGAAAGATGGATTAACAAAAGTATCAATGAGTTTAAAATTAGCTCATTCAGTTGCTATATGAGTGTTCTTAAGAGCTCATTCTCCATAAGTTATTAACAAGCACACAACTGCCAAATTCATTAAAATTGAATAAGATTAAACTAAAATTAACTAAAATTCACTAAAATTAGTGAATTAACTAAATTAAATTTTAAGGTCTACCATTGATAATACTCTATATCTCTCAAAAACTCTTTGAAAGTGGATGGGTCTAAAAGACAAATATAGCCTATATACGACAACAATCAAGTCAAACGGAGACAAAGAAGTATATCTTAAGGTTTCTACTAAGCATGTGATGCATAAATTTTATTGCATGATCTCAATTTCTAGATATGAAGAGATTCAGGACAAATTAATGAGTTCGCATACTCACGTACTGAGTAGAGATTCAGGATAAATTAACTAAACGAATTCATGTGTCAGCAGTGAAACTTGCAATATAAACCCCAGGTCCCCACGACATTTTCATCACTCGCTAAATTTTTATCAAAATAACCATGGCATTTAGATTTAGGTTTAATTGAGCTCTAAACATTGCAAAATTAATAGATTAATTTTCCATAAATTAGGTAACTGTGACATTAGCCTGCAAGGCTGCAACTAAAATCCTAATTTAAAAAACAGATAATAATTAGATTCAGGAAATTAATTTTGAAAACAGACTAAAAAAAGAAAACCCTAGTCCTGAGATTGGGATCTATATCTGGGGCGAAGAGGAGTCGTCGTTGGCGAGAGGGTCGAGGGAGAGAGAGGACGATCTTGGCGACGACGAGGCGGGCAACGTCCGAGGACTGGAGGAGGAGGCGGCGGCGAGACCGGTTCGGCACTGCCACGCTGCTCGAGATCAGAAGGCGCTATGGCCGGGCGCACAATCGAGAGGGGGAGGGGAGGGAGGCACCGAGAAGTGAGAAGGAGAGAGAGTTTGAGAGTTAGGGTTTGGTTCTGTATTGGGTTTGGGTAACGGTTCGCCCGCTCGGTATATGGCTATGAAAACTTTTGAATTTGGACCTAATACTAAAAATGTTAGTTAGTGGGGACAATTGCCCCACTGTCCCCATGCTAAATCCGCCTACGGTGCCACTTTGCTTTTAATCGTTGGCATTATTATTATTATTTAAATAAACTTGATTTGATGATACCTATTCTAGTTCAATCATAATCATTCATGTTCTAAATATAACAAAAAGATTCAAGTAGAATAAAAATTTTAGAGCCTGTGGTTGATGATGAACAGAAAGTTTTTGAAAGATGGATTAACAAAAGTATCAATGAGTTTAAAATTAGCTCATTCAGTTGCTATATGAGTGTTCTTAAGAGCTCATTCTCCATACCTTATTAAAAGTAATCTACACAACTTATTATGGATTAAATGAATGAATACTCTTGCCTACATGCAAGCTTACATTAATAATTAATTTTGAATGAATAATTGTGTATAAATAAATAAATAATATATTTTGAAATGTTATGCATTACGATTTTAGTGCCGAAGCTGGATCGAAATCCTATCTCCGCCTTTGGTTAAGGTTATGCTCAAATTTTGAATTTTTGATAAATAGATGCATTAATATTATACTAGGTTGGATGTACGTGAGTTGCACGTCATCTAATATCATTATTGTTTTTAGGTTTACTAGGTTTTATACACGTGCAATGCACGTGGTTACATGTGATTAAATATCATGACTAAGTATTTTTGGCTTATTTCCTAACTAAAATTTGTTCCTCGGTTCCACTTTAATAGTTTTGCTCACTTTTGTCTCAAAACTTTAACATTGCGATTATTTATTTTCTTTAGTGTTTATTTAAATGGGCTACACCCAATTTAAATTTTCATATTGATAATTGAATTGACAGAAAATAAATATAATTTGAAGCCAATTTGAAGTTTCATATTATTTGAACTAACATGAAACCAAGGTTTACTTGAGAAAGTACAGTGTTGCAAAAGTGAAAAACATTAAAATAGTGTAATACGTAAGGTTAATATTTAAAACCAATTGGGCAAGATGATTGATTAAAAGTATGCTAAAACGATACAAAGAGAATATGACTTCATAAAAAGTATAAACTAAAGATTAATGCTAACTCTAGTATACTTTTATATAATAAAAGCATCCACATAAGAATATAAAAGTACTGAAAAAGTTCATGAAACTCCCTTCTAAACATTCCTAATTTCACTTAAAACAATTAAACTATTCTATAAAATATTCAGAAAATATTGTCATTTATTCTTCTGTTTTATTTTTTATTGAGTGAGATCAATCATTCTTCATCTTTATCTTTTTCCTGGGCAATTCTAGAGTAGTGTCTTCATCATCTACATCGATTGTGACATTAGGCTAGAGTTGTATTTTTTGTCTTTGTTATCTTTCCCGAGCTTGTTAATCTTTTATCTTCTCGTTTAACTTCACAAAGAAGTTGAATGTATTTTGATATTCAACACAAACTTCTTGAAATACGGACTTTGATTTTTTCCTATTTCAATGAGAATAAATGTTAATTTCATATATATAAAATTATTTTTGTTCCTAATTTATTACTTAAATAAGATTAGGAGCTACCTCTTTTTTCTCTCGCAATGAATTCTTCTAATGTGCATCCAATAAGTGTTTCTATTATGTCAATAATATTATATTTGCTCTATCTGTCATTTTTCACAAAGATCTGAACTAAATACTTGCATTATTCATTGCCAATTTGCCTTAGATTATAATATTAATATTTAATTTCTTTAGTATTTGAAGAACAAAGTATGAAATTTATGAATACTTACTAATTTTTCTTGTATCTTCCATGGAGAATTCTTCTTTGATTGAGATAAAGTAGTTAAATTATTCTTCAATGGAACTCAATCGGTGCTTCTTTGATAGATATGCCTTATGTTAATGTTAATTCAAGTGATTCATGAATGTTTTCTCAATTTTAGATTTATTTCCGTCACTTTCCCATTTGCAATGGAAATAGCTTGATTCTTTTGAAGGATATCTCGAACATTCGATAGTTTCTCCATAATGTAATTCCTTGTATTATTTTACCCTATAAATATTATTAACATTAGATATTAATGTTTCTAAGTTATAATCAATTAATGCTAAGCTATTATGTTATACTCTTTTATCATTTTTATGGATTTAAACTTCTATCAATTAATGTTACTTATGTATTTTTGTCGCTCCAACTTATTAGTAAATTATATGCGTTACTTTGATTTATATATTGACGATAATTTTAAGCTATCGATATTTTTCAAACTTTTATTCCTTCACCGGATGTTTTAATCAATTCTTATTGCTTTTGTTTACCAAAGATCAACTTAGACTATTTTAGATGCTTAAAAGGGATACTAAACTCTAAATTGAAGTTATATATATATATATATATATATATATATATATATATATATATATATATATATATATATATATATATATATATATATATATATATATATATATATATATATATATATATATATATATATATATATATATATATATATATATATATATATATATATATATATATATATATATATATATATATATATATATATATATATATATATATATATATATATATATATATATATATCTTAATGAAAGAATACCAAAGAATTACACTTTCTTAGTTTTGAGATTTCAGCCATTTTGTGGTTTGAACTTTAAGGGTGTGATTTGCAATTTTAAAACTTTGGGAGTGTTTTTTTTAAATTTACTTTTAAGTTTGGTAGTTGTAACTTCTATGTTTCATGTGTCGGTGGTAATTTTCAAATGTTAGGATATTTCGCAACTCGAAATTTTGAGGGTGTTTTTTGCAATTATTAAAATTTGGGTTATTTTTTAAAAAATTCAGATTTCAGCGGTTTGCCAATAGTTTCCAGATTTGATGTGTACTGGTTATAAATTTTAGAAATTTTCATCTATGTTGTTTACAAGTTTTGAAAATTTAGAATTTCAGGGTGCTTGTTTGTAATTTAAACTTTTGTGGGTGTTTCTATAATTTTTGAGACATTGAGGTGTTAACTGTAAATTTTAAATTCTTCGCAGGCTGCTGTTAACTTCTTGATTTCATGTTTGTTGTTTTAAGCTTTGAAACCTCAAGATGTTTTTTATAATTTTAACTTTTCTAGGTATTTTGTGCAATTTTAAAACTTTTTAGGGTTTTTCTTTTTGCAATATTATAGTGTGTTAGCTACATTATAATTTCTTTACCTTAACAAACTAATCTTGTAAAACTATTTTATATATTTTATTAATATTATTTTTAAATTGTTAAGCTATAAATAGTTCACTTGGGATTAGGATAGGATATAATTATGGTTAGGATAGATTAATATTTAAATGAAATATTCAAAATAGTAAAGGGTAATATTGACCATGGAAAGCTTTTCTTAAACTCATGCTTTTAAAGGAGTATGATTTCTTTATTATCACTCAATTCTTGAAATAGGTTATGTTTACATAAAATATATTACAATAATCCTCCTAATCTTTATACTTTTGTCGGTAAAGCCCACTCGATATTGTTACTTCAAAATGTGAAATGACCTAAATAGCCTTTTCAGTTAATAAAATCCCTCAAGCTAATAAAATCTCCCAACCCCCCTGATCTTTACACTTTTTGTTTCATTTTTGTTTGAAACCGTAATTTGCTTCTAACAAGCACTATTTTTATGCAACAGGTTTGGTAGTAACTAACTAGATTTGGATATGATTTAGGAAACTGGGATATATGCCATATTTTGCAACAGATTTGTATAGGCAATTTTTAGTTAAGAAGGATCTTCATTGGTCATTTTATTCCAACGGCCCATGGGCGCTCTAATGTAATTCTAAAAGTGTCTGGGCTAACTTTTTATCTTGCAAGAAAAAAGATTATGTGAATTGGCCTTTTAGACCTGTCCAATTTCCTGGCAGCCTTCGGAGCTTCAATAGGCCTCACTCCGGCCAGCTGCAATCAAGCAAATCAGACTATTAATGCGTTTGGCCAGCTGCAATCTGGCAAGTAATTTCTATCCATTCTTTAACCCATGTGATCCCCATTTATTAGAATTAATATAAAATTATAATCCTCGATCATCACCATAACTTTGAAGTTTTGGTGTAATGGTTAAAGGGACTAAATTTAAGATGGTATCAGAGCAACCCGGGTTCAAATCCCACCGGCCACGAATTTTAATGCGGATTTTAAAAAATTGTTACCGCTGTATGAGTCTAGGTTTTCAGCCCATAAAAAAGGCGCTCAACCTGCGAGGGCATGTTAGAATTAATATAAAATTATAATCCTTAACCCTCACCATAACTTCGGAGTTTTGGTCTAATAGTCAGAGGGACTAAATTTAAGATGGGAATATGCCACCTCACTACCAAGCACAAAAACTTGTGTTTAGCATGGTGGTACTAAGTTATATAGGAACTTGGTACCAAGCACAAATTTTGTGCTTGGTAATGAGGTGGCTCATTCCTATCCACTTTCTAACGCATGTGAATGTGATCCTCATTTGAATGAAAGGATTGTTTGGTGTAAAAATCTCCTCTCGGATTTGAATTGCTTGTTTACAAATCAAGAATAGCTTTTTACAACAAAAACGAAGGGAAGGCCCTTCTTGTTTAACGTGGGTTCGTCGGTAGCGGTAGGACGCCTCCCTCGATGCTCGAGTCGAGTTTGCTTCCCTTGGACGATCCGATCGACGTTGCGGTCGAGCTTCAGTACGCAGTAGAAGCTTCGGCATGGTTGAGTTCGGTTCTACCCGAGCTTGATGAATTGCCAAGGCCAAATTTGTGCTCCAGAGGCTAGCATGCAAGAGTTTGCGAAGAGCCAAGAGTCTCCAGATCTTAGAATTCAGATTGAGACTTTAAATTTGCCGAGGCTCTTGAAAAATGCCCCCCCTCTCACGTGGAGATGGTGGCTTATAAATAGGCAAAGAGAGGCATGGCCACTTCCTTGATTTGTGGGATATGACCATGCCTAGTTGAGGAGAGCCATACTCTCTATGGTGCCATCCCTTTGCCTTGTGGGATGTGACCACTAATGGGTGAGGAGCACCATGCCCTCTGTGAAATGTGACCACTATGGGACGTGACATCTCCCATGCTTCAAGTGGGCGGTCTTGGGAAGTCTGCGGGCGAGCTTGCCTTATGCAGGCGAGCTTCAAGCAAGCTAGCCGGGCGACCGGCAGCGAAGCTTGGTCTTTGGCGGCTCGCATGTAGGCGAACCAAGGGTCTGCAGGCGAGCTTCAGGCCTTATGCAGCGAGCTTCAAGCAGCGAGCCAGGTATGGATGGCGAGCTCGAGCATTGGTGGCGATCTCGAGCTACAGTGTAGGCAAGCTCAAGCACAAGTTCGGGCGAGCTCCAGCTACAGCGCGAGCTCTTGGTCTTCAGGCAAGACTAGATCATACAGCGAAGCCAATACAGCAAGCTTGGTTCAGGCGAGCTTGGCCTTCAGGCGAATTCATGCCTTCAGGCGAGCTTGAGCTCCAACCCTCTAGGCGAGCTTGCCCTGTGCAGACGAGCTTCAAGCATGCAGGCGAGCTCTAGGTCTTCATGCGAGCTTGCTCTTGAGGCGAGCTAAGCTCCTTTGCAGGTGAGCTTGCTCTACAGGCGAGCTCCAGAACATGCTACGAAGAACAGGTCGTAACTTTCAAACCGTACGTTGGAATTGGACGAATTATACATGAAAATCGACTATCTCGACGAGACGGAGCCAACCAAACCTACCCGAAGAGTTCGGTTTGCTCCAGTCATTTTGCCCAATTCCTTCCGGTTTGAAAGACATCAGCACTTTTGTCTATCTTGTAAAGTCAAGCATTCAGGTGAACTTAACCCTCAGGTGGGCCTGACTTCACTCAGATGAACCCTTAGGCTCTTTTGCTTGTTCCGAGTTGCTGTGCAGGGATCAAGACAATTTTTATTGCCTACAAGGATGGGAATGTGTCACCTCACTACCAAGCACAAAAACTTGTGCTTGGTACCAAGTTTCTCCATATTACTCATATGTATGAGAAAAATATAGAAACTTGGTATCAAGCACAAATTTTGTGCTTAATAGTGAGGTGGCTCATTCCTATCCACTCTCTAACCCATGTGAATGTGGTCCCTATTTGAATGAATGGATGGGAATGTGCCACCTCACTACCAAGCACAAAAACTTGTGCTTGGTACCAAGCTCCTCCATATTGCTCATATGTATGAGAAAAATATAGAAACTTGGTATCAAGCACAAATTTTGTGCTTAATAGTGAGGTGGCTCATTCCTATCCACTCTCTAACCCATGTGAATGTGGTCCCTATTTGAATGAATGGATGGGAATGTGCCACCTCACTACTAAACACAAAAACTTGTGCTTGGTACCAAGCTCCTCCATATTGCTCATATGTATGAGAAAAATATAGGAACTTGGTATCAAGCACAAATTTTGTGCTTGGTAGTGAGGTGACTCATTCCTATCCACTCTCTAACCCATGTGAATGTTGTCTCCATTTGAATGAGTGGATGAGAATGTGCCACCTCACTACTAAACACAAAAACTTGTGCTTGATACCAAATTGATATATATATATATATATATATATATATATATATATATATATATATATATATATATATATATATATATATATATATATATATATATATATATATATATATATATATATATATGGAGGAACTTGGTACAAGTATAACATTTTTGCTTAGTAGTGAGATGACTCATTTTCATCCACTCACTCAAATGGGGCACCACATTCACATGAGTTGGAGAGTGGATAGAATGAGACACCTTACTACTAAGCACAAAATTTGTGCTTGGTACCAAGTTCCTACATATATATATATATATATATATATATATATATATATATATATATATATATATATATATATATATATATATATAGTGATGAACTTTGATTCACTTAAGTGGATAAAGAAGTTGTCCACCAACTTCTTATCCCTCCATTTTCCTTAGAATCCATGCAACATATGAATACAATTTTTATTTGTTCATACACATCTCAAGAGAAGATGGATGTATAAAATGTTGGGTGGAATACTTTTCTTATCCACTTAAGAGGTTCATAGCAAACCTCTCTCTCTCTCTATATATATATATATATATATATATATATATATATATATATATATATATATATATATATATATATATATATATATATATATATATATATATATATATATATATGGAGGAACTTGGTACCAAGTATAACATTTTTGCTTAGTAGTGAGATTACTCATTTTCATTCACTCACTCAAATGGGGCACCACATTCACATGAGTGAGAGTGGATGAGAATGTGCCACCTCACTACTAAACACAAAAACTTGTGCTTGATACCAAATTGATATATATATATATATATATATATATATATATATATATATATATATATATATATATATATATATATATATATATATATATATATATATATATATATATATATATATATATATATATATATATAGAGTGATGAACTTTGATCCACTTAAGTGGATAAAGAAGTTGTCCACCAACTTCTTATCCCTCCATTTTCCTTAGAATCCATGCAACATATGAATACAATTTTTATTTGTTCATGCTACACATCTCAAGAGAAGATGGATGTATAAAATGTTGGGTGGAATACTTTTCTTATCCACTTAAGAGGTTCATAGCAAACCTCTCTCTCTCTCTATATATATATATATATATATATATATATATATATATATATATATATATATATATATATATATATATATATATATATATATATATATATATATATATATATATGGAGGAACTTGGTACCAAGTATAACATTTTTGCTTAGTAGTGAGATTACTCATTTTCATTCACTCACTCAAATGGGGCACCACATTCACATGAGTTGGAGAGTGGATAGAATGAGACACCTACTACTAAGCACAAAATTTGTGCTTGGTACCAAGTTCCTACATATATATATATATATATATATATATATATATATATATATATATATATATATATATATATATATATATATATATATATATATATATATATATATATATATATATATATATATATATATATAGAGTGATGAACTTTGATCCACTTAAGTGGATAAGAGAAGTTGTCCACCCAACTTCTTATCCCTTCATTTTCCCTTAGGATCCATGCAACATATGAATACAATTTTTATTTGTTCATGCTACACATCTCAAGAGAAGATGGATGTATAAAATGTTGGGTGGAATACTTTTCTTATCCACTTAAGAGGTTCATAGCAAACCTCTCTCTCTCTCTATATATATATATATATATATATATATATATATATATATATATATATATATATATATATATATATATATATATATATATATATATATATATATATGGAGGAACTTGGTACCAAGTATAACATTTTTGCTTAGTAGTGAGATTACTCATTTTCATTCACTCACTCAAATGGGGCACCACATTCACATGAGTTGGAGAGTGGATAGGAATGAGATTAAGCCCTTTGTCTCCAGGATCTCTATATATATATATATATATATATATATATATATATATATATATATATATATATATATATATATATATATATATATATATATAGTGATGAACTTTGATCCACTTAAGTGGATAAGAGAAGTTGTCCACCCAACTTCTTATCCCTTCATTTTCCCTTAGGATCCATGCAACATATGAATACAATTTTTATTTGTTCATGCTACACATCTCAAGAGAAGATGGATGGATAAAATATTGGGTGGAAAACTTTTCTTATCCACTTAAGAGGTTCATAACAAACCCTCTCTCTCTCTCTCTCTCTCTCTCTATATATATATATATATATATATATATATATATATATATATATATATATATATATATATATATATATATATATATATATATAGAAGCGAGCTCTATGAACTTAAGTTCATAATGAATAGTGATGCACCAACTTTTCTAACCACTCATCTTGCTTTGGGATCCGTGAAAGATATAAAGGCCACTTTGAGATTTGTGCATCACAAATCTCAAGGCAAGATGAGTGGATAAAAAGTTGGTGCACCACTATTCATTATGAACTTAAGTTCATAGGAGCCTTGCTCTATATATATATATATATATATATATATATATATATATATATATATATATATATATATATATATATATATATATATATATATATATATATATATATATAGAAGCGAGCTCTATGAACTTAAGTTCATAATGAATAGTGATGCACCAACTTTTCTAACCACTCATCTTGCTTTGGGATCCGTGAAAGATATAAAGGCCACTTTGAGATTTGTGCATCACAAATCTCAAGGCAAGATGAGTGGATAAAAAAGTTGGTGCACCACTATTCATTATGAACTTAAGTTCATAGGAGCCTTGCTCTATATATATATATATATATATATATATATATGATTCTAACCTACGAATTAGAAAATGTGATTCAACCTTCATGAGCAAGTCAAAAATCCTTTTCTGGCTCCTGTCTAGGTTTCTAACGGTTCAATTGCTCCGTGTACTTATCCGCTACTCGTTCCATATCACTGAATACATAATCTCTGGCCACAATTTCATCCCCGCTAGATAATAAGATGACTTAGGCTCTTCTATGATGCCATCTAATCCATACCCAATATTTTGTTCAATTAATGCGACAATGGTTAGGGGCGAAGAAAAAGAATGAAAGTAAGAAAATAAATTGAAGGAATGTATCCTCTCTGTTTGTTCATGTCCCTGAGGTGACAAAATCTAAATATGCATGGTAACATCATCAACATATTCAAGGGACAAATGAATTATGCGGAGGGACGCACCATCTCCATTTACTCTTAAATTTATGCAACTGCTATAGAAGTTCAAACTCGTGATTTTAAAAAAGTACTTATATTTTAAGAGACCAAAATTTTTTACAAATAATTTATTTTCTATTTATTAAAAGTAAAAACAAGTGATATGACTAGTTACAACCAAGGGTTGTAAAATTTTAAAGTTAAACCAAACAATTATAATTGTAGTTGCATGCAAGTACAATTATAATGTCTCAGTTTCGTGTAAGCAACAATTATACCTCTAACTACAATTGTACCTCATAATTTTTTTAAAGAAGAAATTGTACCTCATAATGATTTATGCAACCACTAAAAGTTCACTCGTGACTGTGACCTAGCAGCAAGAGTCTTGTGTGAGCTAATGGGGTTCATCCTTCTGCTGGCTTACGTGTAGGAGTGGCCTTATTTTTTTATCTAGCTCAGTGGCCTTATGTTTATCTAGCTCACTAGAAACAAATAGGTTCCAGCACCTAGCCTCACCCGTGATTCGTCTAATTATTGCTCTTAAATAAATTTTATGTCATGCAAAGTTATAGATCAAGATTCCCTTGATTAACCTGATAATTATTCTCTGGAATAGAAAGGTTTAATCAAACTTTCAATGCAGATAAGATTGAGCAACTTGTAGGATTGAGATAATTAAGCTCTTGTTAGCAATTGACGATTTTTCCAATTTTGATCTCCGCAATCAGAAGGTCAAACAATAAACTCACAAGATAGTAACAATAGCAAACAAAAAGAAGAAAGACAAGAAGAATACATATATTTACATGGTTCGGTTGGTCAAGTTCAACCTACATCAGGGCAACAATATAAAAAATGCACTATGAGGAAAAAATTACAAGAGGTATCTATCGACCTCACATATACATGCATACTCACCATCTCGTATCGTATTCAAAATCCTAATCTCATCTCAGATTCTATCACATAAGAGAGACTTATACAAAATTATAACAAGAAATCCTAACAGTAACTTGACACAGAAAGCCCACTAGGCTCTAAAGGCCACCGGATACTAAACACATATGAGTATGGGTGAAATCAGATTGGGTACGACTCGGATATGATACTTATCATATCCGCATCCGCTTAAAAATCACGGATGTGGATACGGATATAGATATGTCTCGGTAAGCAAAAACTCATATTCGCTAAAACTGGATATGAATACTGTTATGACAGTTAAATCACCAAATGTTAATCCACCTCCCGGGGCCGACACGTGTCCTGCTCCATGCCTAATTAGACGTATCCAAGGGCAGACGACTCGAGCTACCCCTACAGTTGACCCAATAGACCGACAACTTGCGAGGCCGACTAAAAAGGCGGTACTTGTCGTCCCTTTTCACTAGGCCGAGTCAACCCGATAGCTCGAAAAGGCAAAGACTCGTCACCACTCACCGACGCTGTGCATCCCACTCGCCTCCCACTCCACCGACACCTTGCGAGCCGAGTAAAAGGCGGTGTTTGTCGGCCCTCAACCGACGATTGAAGAGGCGGTGCGACTCGATCTCCGGCCGATGCCTCATCGCCTCGCCTTAAATGCTCTGTCAGAGTCATCATTGCTCTAACCCTTATAGTCTTTATGACTCATCGGACCCACTCAGCACTAAGCACATGCTGTCATCCATGTATTAAATACATGACTGACTCATTCCTTTAAACGGCCAACACCTGTGAAGTAGGTGATGACTGGGTCGTCTACTGGACTCGGCCGAAGTTACCTATTTGCCACTTTGATCCACGATAAAAGGAAGATGTGATGCCTAAGGTAACTCTCTCTGGTCTTTTCCATCCAACTTTAAAGCTCTTTCATTTCATATTTCCCACTCAAGATCAACTACTGACTTGATCGTCGGAGGAACAACTAGAGAACCCAACTCTGTCCTCTCACGAGTTAATCATGTGAAGGGAAGAACAGCGGGCTCCAAAACCAATCATCTGAAGGAGCTTGAGGATCCTGACACCCCGATAATCCACGAACAAACTCCTGTTAGATAAATGACATTAACAGTTTAGCGTCCACCGTGGGGCTCGAACCCACGACCACCGTGGCGCCCACTGGAGAAGAAGATGGAGAATTGAAGTCCTTTTGCAGTTAGGGCTCTAGAATTTATGAAAGCGGCAACCACCACCATACTGCAGCCGGCGTGCTTATAGGTAGGTAAGTCGACAGCTGTCAAGATCACAACAGTTGACTCAGCTCTGAGTCAACGGCCGAGATCATTCCCGGAATTTGAAGAGACCACACCAGGACCGAAGAGCCCCTCGCCTTAATTTGCCCATTTTCCAGCACAAAAGATGAGACAGCAGCAGCCAAGAATTGTACTCTAACATTAGCAACAGCAAACATCACATCTGAATATACTTTTTAGTTACCCCTCATAAATGCACCTTGGGATCTGGCCAGCTACAGTTCTATTTCACTTGGACCCGGCTACCCCGAGTCCAAGCGAAAGGGCCAATGTTATGACAGTTAAATCACCAAATGTTAATCCACCTCGCGGGGCTGACACGTGTCCTGCTCCATGCCTAATTAGACGTATCCAAGGGCAGACGACTCGAGCTACCCCTACAGTTGACCCAATAGACCGACAACTTGCGAGGCCGACTAAAAAGGCGGTACTTGTCGTCCCTTTTCACTAGGCCGAGTCAACCCGATAGGCCGAAAAAGACAGCACTCGTCAGCTCACTCACCAGATCAGCGCTACAGGCATCCGCACTCGGCCTCCCACTCCAGCCGACACCTTGCGTAGCTGAGTAAAAAGGCGGTGTTTGTCGGCCCTCAAACTGACGATTGAAGAGGCGGTGCGACCTCGAATCTCCCGCCGACAGCCTACTGCCCTCGCCTTAAATGCTCTGTCAGAGTCATCATTGCTCTAACCCTTATAGTCTTTATGACTCATCGGACCCACTCAGCACTAAGCACATGCTGTCATCCATGTATTAAATACATGACTGACTCATTCCTTTAAACGGCCAACACCTGTGAAGTAGGTGATGACTGGGTCGTCTACTGGACTCGGCCGAAGTTACCTATTTGCCACTTTGATCCACGATAAAAGGAAGATGTGATGCCTAAGGTAACTCTCTCTGGTCTTTTCCATCCAACTTTAAAGCTCTTTCATTTCATATTTCCCACTCAAGATCAACTACTGACTTGATCGTCGGAGGAACAACTAGAGAACCCAACTCTGTCCTCTCACGAGTTAATCATGTGAAGGGAAGAACAGCGGGCTCCAAAACCAATCATCTGAAGGAGCTTGAGGATCCTGACACCCCGATAATCCACGAACAAACTCCTGTTAGATAAATGACATTAACAGTTTAGCGTCCACCGTGGGGCTCGAACCCACGACCACCGTGGCGCCCACTGGAGAAGAAGATGGAGAATTGAAGTCCTTTGCGCTAGGGCTCTAGAATTTATGAAAGCGGCAACCACCACCATCTGCGGCCGGCGTGCTTATAGGTAGGTAAGTCGACAAATGTCAAGATCACAACGATTGACTCGACTCACGAGTCAGCGGCGAATCATTCGAATTTGAAGAGACCACACCAGACCGAAGAGCCCCTCGCCTTAATTTGCCCATTTTCCAGCACAAAAGATGAGACAGCAGCAGCCAAGAATTGTACTCTAACATTAGCAACAGCAAACATCACATCTGAATATACTTTTTAGTTACCCCTCATAAATGCACCTTGGGATCTGGCCAGCTACAGTTCTATTTCACTTGGACCCGGCTACCCCGAGTCCAAGCGAAAGGGCCAATGTTATGACAGTTAAATCACCAAATGTTAATCCACCTCGCGGGGCTGACACGTGTCCTGCTCCATGCTTAATCAGACGTATCCAAGGGCAGACGACACGAGCTGCCCCTACAGTCGACCCAATAGACCGACAACTTGCGAGGCTGACTAAAAAAAGGGTACTTGTCATCCCTTCTCACCAAGCCGAGTCAACCCGATAGCTCGAAAAAGGCAGCACTCGTCGGCACACTCACCAGATCGACGCTACTGGCATCCGCATTCGGCCTCCTGTTCTAGCAGACAAGTTGCGTAGCCGAGTAAAAAGACGGTGTTTGTCGGCCCTCAAACAGACGACTAAAGAGGCGGTGCAACCTCGAACCTCTCACTGACAGCCGACTGCCCTCGCCTTAAATGCTTTGTCGTGTCATCATTGCTCTAGCCCTTCTAGTCTTTATGACTCATCGGACCCGTCAGCACTAAGCACCTGCTGTCATCCCTGTATTAAATACCTGGCTGACTCACTCCTTTAAATGACCGACACCTGTGAAGTAGGTCAACTAGACTCGGCCGAAGTTACCTATCTGCCCCTCTGATCTACTATAAAAGAAAGATGTGCTGCCTAAGGTAACTCTCTCTCTGGTCTTTCCATGCAACTTTAAACCTCTTTCATTTCATATTTCCCACTCAAGATCAACTACTGACTTGATCGTCGGAGGAACAATCAGAGAAGCCAACTCCATCCTCTCACGAGTTCATCATGTGCAGGGAAGAACAGCGGGCTCCAGAACCAGTCATCTGAAGAAGCTTGATGATCCTAACACCCCCATAATCCACGAACAAATTCCTGTTAGATAATTGACATCAATAGATACAAATATACAAGCGAATACGCATGCGGATACAAATCGGATATGAGAAAACCAAATAATATCCAAAACATATAGTTCGTATGATACAAGAGAGTTCATTAATATGTTCGCTATATCTAAAAAGTAAGATTATATATTTTGATCATCAAACTTAGTCTCAAATTCATTAATTTAAGGATTAAAACAATTACAATTGTATTATCAATATTTATTTGGATATTTCGGATACAGATCTAGATATTTCACTACATAATCATATCCATTACCATATCCTATCGGTTAAAAATTTTAGTAACAATATTTGTATCCTAACGAATACGGATACAGATGTATCAGTAGATATAGATACTTTTTAGCACCTCTAGATATAAGACATGTCTCAACAATCTCGCTTTGACTCGTATCTGTTTGGTATCCAATTGGATTTTGAGCCTGGTGGGCCTTCTGGGCCTAAGTCATTGCTTGCGTTTCTTGTTGTAGCTTAAAGATAAACGATCCCTAACAGCTCTTTATCTGGAAAAGAGTACAGCCGTGAATTTTCTCGTCTTCCCACCTACTATTGTGGTAGGAAAACTTTGAGAAATATTCAAGTGCTCTTAATGCTTCAGTTGATAAAGTTTAGAAAAAATACAATATTTGGTATTTATTTTTAGGATAAATGACATTTGAATGCCTATGATTTTCCTCGAATTTCACTTAAATTCCAAAAGTTCAAAACCCTTTAGATAGGTACCCAAGGTTTAACGCTATTTAAAAAGTAATTAGCCGTTAAAAATTAGAGAAAATAACTTAAATGCCTCTCCCTCTTTTAGTACACCTACCACAGTTGTATAACGGCGAAATCCCCCAACTTTCCCAAATTTCCCCAAATTGATAGCGAGTTAGGTAATTTTCAATCTCGAAATGAAAACGCGGAGGCGCATCGTGGTTTTTGGATCATGAAGGAGGTGGATTTTTAGAGAAATTATGCTGATCTAGGCTAGGGTTAGACCTAAGTAAGGTAATCTCACTTAATGCAATGTTTTCCCCCAAATTTTAGTCTAATGTTGAGAAGTTGTTTGTCTAATAGAATATTCTCATGTGTTAAAGAGTGTTTCTTGCTTGTTTTTGAAAATATTGGTTGTCAATTTTGCTTTGGATGGTTTTTCAATGTTAAATTTTGGGTCTATTTGCATGATGGTTTTATGGGTTAAATTGAATAATGCACACATGGTTTTGGCTTTTGGTGTTGTTGATTATGAATTTTTTATATTGGATTGGCTCATAGGCAGTTATCAATGAGTTTGTTTTAGACTGCATCTGACTATAGACCTGCTGAAGTTTTGAAGGATTGTGTTTGCTAGTTTTTTAATTAAATTTCGTGATGGGTATTTGTAAAATTATATTTTTTCTGTTATGGATGATGAAAAGGCTGAATTTTATATAGGGTTAGTGTTTCTTTGTATTTTTCTCTATTATGGTGTTGGTGAGTTTGTTAGAGAATCAACCTGTGTTATCTTTATGAATTCTCTTATATGTTAACCCTTTACATGCACATGAGGATAGTCATGGATAAGTCTCTCGAAGGGTTTAGTATTATCTTGTAGATTTCTCCTCCCACTATTATATTCTTAGTGTGAAATCATAATTGGTTTCTGGTTTGTAAATCTTGGCACAACCAAAGATTTAGTGGCACCAGTGGTTGAAGCAATAAAAGAATGGTGCAAAACGATAGTGGTCTGAAATTTTTTTTTTTGGGTTCAATTCATGGAGATTTTGATGCATTATTTCTCTTCCTCGGTTAATGGATAACTCATTTATGTCATATTTTGATGCATGAACAAGTCTCTCACAGGATGCAATCTTTTAAGGGTTAATTACACTTAACCCTTGAATTTTGAAAGGATACACTCTTTCAATTGCCAACAGTCAATCACTCAGTGCATTGTAAGAACGTAATGAGAGTATGTAGGGTTAATTACACTTAACCCTTGAAATTTGAAAGGATGCAAGTTTTCAATTATATCAACAGTCAGTCAACTAGTGCATTGAAGGAATATAACTGAGAGCCTTTTCAGTGCCTTAAACTGAACCAACAATTTGAGAACATTTACATCTATAAATTGTAGATGGTTAAAATATATTTTCCAGGCCAATATTCAGCTTGGATCCAAGAAGTAAATGCTCATGGCTAAATACTTTAAATGGGTCCAAACTTAAGCCCACAACGAGTTGTAGCGAAGCTCGCCTAATAGAACAATCAAATTTCACCGCATAGCTTACCTCGACCTGGCCCAACCGAGTCAAGAGTGGGTCGACTTCCAATTTTGATTTTGGGCCGAGTTGAAAGGCGTCATTGAGTCGGCCAAGTCGCGAGTCGAATTTTATGCTAAATTCTAACTCATTGGTGAAGTTCGCTAACTTGGTTACATGCGAATTTCACCCAAAGATACCCACATGGGCCACGTCACTCATGATTTAAAGGAGAGGCCCACCCACATTCAACGGATTTCACTCAAACTCTTCCAGCGAACTTCGCCCATGAAACTATTAGGCGAACTTCACTAGTTAAACATTTTGAGGGATATTTTTAAGGGATAATCATTCCCCTACTATCTCCAAAATTAATGGCAACTTAATCCATAATTAATGGCCACTATCTCTCTTAGCCTAAAAGAGGAGAGGAAATTATTCATTTGAGGGACACAGGGCACATGCGCGAGCTTGGCTTTTGGTTACATTTAGTATTCCTTCATCCAGAGAAGATGGCGTCATCTTCCAAGAGATCGAAAATCATCAATAAGCGAGAGACTCATCGCCTTAGTCGGACTGTTAATGGAGTACAAGGTCGACACTCCACCGGCACACAAAAAAGAACCTAGTTTTATAAATTTTTCTTGCTTCATTTATAGTCTCTTTTGAGTTGTAATCCTGAGCTAATTGCAATTCAAAAGACCCGAAACGGAATGGCGACTCCGCTGGGGACTTCTTTCTCCTCTAATGAGAAAATTGTGTCATCGTCCGATAATAAGACCCTTAGGTCTTTTGCTGAGTCGCTGGTCATTGAATTTGACCAAGTGAATTTTGAGGAATTCATTTCCTCTAACCAATCGTCGATGGCTACAGCTAGGAGCTGTCACAAAATCCACCGTAGAATGAAACCAGAGTCAAATTTGACCCCCACTTGTGTCAAGGTGAATCTCGCCAAAGACAGTTTGAGCTTTGCTAGAAGCCAAACGAACTTCACCAAGAGCGAAGAAGTATCGACCCTCACTACAATAGAGAGCCAAGATGTTCGCACATCTTTTGATTTTGGATATCAGTCCACAACCCCTTTAGGGGTTTATTTTAAAGCATCTCGTGATGCTCGCTATGCTTCTTCGACAGAAGTAAAGAATTGGGTTATCTCCTTATCAAAATTCCCGCAAGGGAATGAAATCACTAATGATGATTCATCTGACCATGCTAAGCGAAGGTCAAGATAGCATAATCATAGGCGACGCTCGCACACCAAAGCTCAAAGTGGTGAAGTTGGCTCAAATCAACTTAGAACTCCTATAGATCTAATGGAGTTCTTATCTCTAAAAAGATCACACCAATGTCAGCATTGTGCGACTCTAAGAGAAGTAGTGATGGCAGTTCAAAAGAATTGACAATGTAAAGTTATTCCTACAAAGAAATCAGTCTTTAGTCGTCTTAGTCGAAATCCTGAACTTTCAAAGGTTAGGGTTAAAAGATGACGATGTGCCCAAAAGGATAACAATAATCTTCAAGAGTTCACAGTCAATATCACCAGTGTTGCCTTTGAAGATGAAGAAGAAGATGCCAACAGTCCTTCTGATCCCAGATATTCTCCTGGTATCGGAAGCATATTGCCAGAAACTAACAGTGTATACTGTCACACTAGATCAAGGCAAGGGGCGGCGATCCCGTTTGATTACTCCCTCCTCCAAGCATGTGTACCGCAAGTTCTGCCTCAGATCAACCAGCCCACTACTAGTGATGCTAATTCTGCTATTGCGTCAAATGCTCGTCCTAGCACGAGACAACAGTAGCAATGAGCTGCAGCTATGATAGAGTGAGAAGATCTCCTTCAACAAGTATAAGCCCTAAGAAAAGCTTCAGAAGAGTGATTTGAGTGATTGGAAAAGATGCTTGGTCAGCTTATGGTAGCTTCTCAGCCACGCCCGAGTTCTTTGAAAGGGAAACGACTGATAACCGAATCTTCCTTGGAGAAAGAACAAATGCATCAAGAAGATGCAGATTCTGATCATTTAGGATCAGAAATATTAGTGCCTCGTAAACCAAATCAGAAGACAAAGGTCCTTGAGGATCTACAAAAGCAGCTCAATGCTCTCACACAGCGCACAAAGATAAAGAAGATTAGGATTACTTGACCTTATCCCATCGAATAGGATTCTATCCTTATTGGATAAAGTTCAAGCCGCTGATGTTACACATGTTTGATGGCAAAGGTTCTTCAAACCAACGATTTTACTACTTCCATAATCAAACAGGAAATGCAGTAGGGAATGATGCTATTAAGACGCAACTTTTCATTGGCACCCTTCAGGGGGTAACCTTTGATTGGTTCCAAAATCTGCCCGAGGTGTCAATTAAATCTTGGGTTGATCTGAAATCTCAGTTCCTCTCTCAATTTCACGACAAAAAATCAGATGTGACCGTGGCTATACTTCTTTCCAAAGGCAAAGAGATGATGACTCGGTCAGAAATTACATCGAGCGATTCCATAATTTGAGTTTGCATTTTTGGGACATGCCATTGCCGATGCTAGTTCAGACATGTCAACGCAATCTCCTGAGCCGTGTCGAAGCCCACATGGGTGCCGTCAAGGCTCATACCTGGAAAGACCTAATGGAGCAAGCTGAGCTCGTAGAAAAATTGGCAAAATGATTCAATAAGTTCGATCCCCGCTCGAATAAAAAAAGGGGGTAAGAACAAACAAGGACCATCGTCCCAGTCGAAAGACAAAGAGCCTTTCGCGGTTGAGGTTAAAAAGCCCGACAACCAGAAGAAGGAGCCTAGGAAGGATGCTCGACGCACCTATCCCTTCAAAGACAAACATATGGTGGCCATTTTCTAGGTCCTCAACAAGGGTAATCCGTTAAAACTTCCCGAAGCTCGACGCCTCGAGGAGATTGAAAGATCGATGATCCCACCATGCCTCTATCACGTAATATTGGGACACCTTAAAGAATTGTTATATCCTCAAGGATATGATACGCACTTTTGTCAACTCGTAAATCCTCAAGCTTGACCTGAGCAAAAGGAAGTCACCGCTAACATGGAGTTGTCCTCATTCCCACCGCGAGAATGGAGGTGGTCAATCTTGACCAACAAAATCAACAAAGCCAAGGCTTGGTCCCCTCACTACGGCGAAGAGAGCAATGAGTCGCAGCTATGATAGAGTGAGAAGATCTCCTTCAACAAGTATAAGCCCTAAGAAAAGCTTCAAGAGTGATTTGAGTGATTGGAAAAGATGCTTGGTCGCCTTATGGTAGCTTCTCACCACCGAAGTTCTTTGAAAGGGAAACGACCGATAACCTAATCTTCCTTGGAGAAAGAACAAATGCATCAAGAAGATGCATTCGATCATTTAGGATCGAAATATTAGTGCCTCGTAAACCAAATCGAAGACAAAGGTCCTTGAGGATCTACAAAAGCGACTCAATGCTCTCACACAAGACAAAGATAAAGAAGATTAGGATTACTTGACCTTATCCCATCGAATAGGATTCTATCCTTATTGGATAAAGTTCAAGCCGCTGATGTTACACATGTTTGATGGCAAAGGTTCTTCAAACCAACGATTTTACTACTTCCATAATCAAACAGGAAATGCAGTAGGGAATGATGCTATTAAGACGCAACTTTTCATTGGCACCCTTCAGGGGGTAACCTTTGATTGGTTCCAAAATCTGCCCGAGGTGTCAATTAAATCTTGGGTTGATCTGAAATCTCAGTTCCTCTCTCAATTTCACGACAAAAAATCAGATGTGACCGTGGCTATACTTCTTTCCAAAGGCAAAGAGATGATGACTCGGTCAGAAATTACATCGAGCGATTCCATAATTTGAGTTTGCATTTTTGGGACATGCCATTGCCGATGCTAGTTCAGACATGTCAACGCAATCTCCTGAGCCGTGTCGAAGCCCACATGGGTGCCGTCAAGGCTCATACCTGGAAAGACCTAATGGAGCAAGCTGAGCTCGTAGAAAAATTGGCAAAATGATTCAATAAGTTCGATCCCCGCTCGAATAAAAAAAGGGGGTAAGAACAAACAAGGACCATCGTCCCAGTCGAAAGACAAAGAGCCTTTCGCGGTTGAGGTTAAAAAGCCCGACAACCAGAAGAAGGAGCCTAGGAAGGATGCTCGACGCACCTATCCCTTCAAAGACAAACATATGGTGGCCATTTTCTAGGTCCTCAACAAGGGTAATCCGTTAAAACTTCCCGAAGCTCGACGCCTCGAGGAGATTGGAAAGACTGATGATCCCAATTACTGTCTCTATCACAGAATATTGGGACACCCGGAAAAGAATTGTTATATCCTCAAGGATATGATACAGACTTTTGTCAACTCAGAAATCCTCAAGCTTGACCTGAGCAAAAGGAAGTCACTGCTAACATGGAGTTGTCCTCATTCCCACTGCGAGAATGGAGGTGGTCAATCTTGACCAACAAAATCAACAAAGCCAAGGCTTGGTCCCCCTCACTACGGCGAAGAGAGGAATGATGTGGGTTCATTCCGACTTCCTCCAAGATGAACACTGGACTCTTCTGAAGTCAAAATCGAAGGGTAAACATAAGATAAAATCTTACAATGTCATCTCTGCCATCATAGGAGAGGAATCTCTGCATATCTCTTCACTCACAGATATGGAGGAGGAGAAAATTGTCATGACGGGGACGAGATATGACAAAGATTATCTGAAGAATTATTATCAGTCAGGACTCTCCAAACACCCCGAACCAGTCAAGCAAAAGGAGACTCGGTTCGATAAAATATTACAACGTCCCTCAGTTGACTCTAAGGCTCCATTCCGGTATGATATCATGGTCCAGTTGGCCAACATCCCAGCCCATATAACCTTATTCAAAATTCTTCGTTTATCTAAGGATACAAGAGAGGCTTTGAAAGAAGCCTTAGATGATGGCGACATGTTTTTTTCTCACATTTCCGAGCCTCCCCAGGATGAAGAATACAAACAGTGATATCAATGCCAACAGCAGACACCTTGCATTACCTTCACTTTGGATGATAAGCTCATTAAAGATCATTATCATAACTGACCACTCTATTATACTGGATATGTAGGGTCAGCAAAGGTTGAAAGGATTCACATTGACCCAGGGTCTACCTTTAGCATATTCCCACGAAGGCTCCTTAGCTTCTTGAGCATCCCCTTTACAAGCTTTTAAAAACTACTGTTACCATCTTCGGATTTAACTCTAGTAGTAGCTGATCGCTTGGGAAAATCTGACTCAAGTGTCAGATTGGTAACTTGAAGACTGAAGTGACTTGTTATGTTATTAATGTTGAAACGTCTTACAACCTGCTCCTCGGACGACCTTGGATCCATTCCAACATAATCATCCCATCGACTCTTCATCAATGCTTTAAGTATATCGATGAGCAAGGGGTTCTATAAAAGATTGATGCTGAAAAGCATCCCTTCAAGGGGGTGGAGAATTATTTTACTGACTCTCTCCTGTATGATAATAAGCACACAATCGAAATTGCTCTTCTCAATGATGAGGATAGCGATAATGAAGCGGATAATGAACCAGATCCGAAGGAGGATCTAATCTAGGAGATAGAGCCACTTGTAATTATCTTTGAAGAACCATGTACCAGCTAGTCAGTCAAAAATCAGGATGACTAGA
This sequence comes from Asparagus setaceus, assembly GCA_012295165.1. Taxonomy (NCBI): domain Eukaryota; kingdom Viridiplantae; phylum Streptophyta; class Magnoliopsida; order Asparagales; family Asparagaceae; genus Asparagus; species Asparagus setaceus. The sequence continues at coordinate 20,764,884 of CM022709.1, read as the reverse complement.
TCTTTAACGATAAAGTCGAGTTCGCTTATGACTATTATTTAGATTCTGAGTATGAAAACTCAAGAGTCTAAGCTCTATTGTCTAGACTAGCTTTAGACTCAACTTTGTATATGCCTGTGAATGAGTCTTATTTGACTCATCAACAACTAGATAGCTTAGAAGACGCTATCTTTACGGTTCAAGCTAAAGGAGGCGCCCTAAATCCTATTATTTTTGGGAAGGTCAGGCCATGACTATATTTATTAAGTTCAGATGATGAAGTCAAAGGAGTACCAGAGTTCTCTCATTATAGCCAGCAATCTCGGCGTATAATGGTAAAAATGGGGTACGACTTCACCCTAAAATAAGGATTGAACTTAAATCAAGGACCGAGAGTTCTTCTAATCCCCTTCACATCAGAAGGAGAGACTTTCAATTATTATAATCAAACTAAACATGGACTCGGGTATATTTCTTTAGAAGCTGACTCACAAATAGGACCGGTGTTTGATAATTTTCTAAGTAACTCTTAGGATACATCTAGCTGGGATTTGATGTCAGCATTGGAGCCATGTTTGGTGAATTTACGGTTAACATATTTTCTTACAGTTTAACCATGGATCTTGATGAATCTGAAGTATTTGAAGAGCCTGAGGATGATACCTGGGCGAACCATCTCGGAAAATAATGGGAGTGATGCTTCAAAATTAGCGAACCACCCACCGAAGATAAAGTGATCCAAGTCAACATATGTGATGAAGCCAATCCCAAACCTGTCTTCATCAGTGAGAGTTTATCACTCACTAAGAAAAAAGAACTTATAACTCTCCTTCGAGAGTACATCAACATCTTTGCTTAGAGTTACGAAGACATGACAGGTCTGGATCCTAATATAGCCATACATCGCCTTAACATTGACCCCAACATTAAACCGGTCAAGCAACAACAACGACGCTTCCATCCCGAGTTGATGAAGTAGATCGAGAAAAAAATCTGTAAAGACGAGTTTTCTCTCCCTATCACGGATATCATGGTTAACAATACGTGTATGTTTGAGAGGATATTTTTCATGGATGGTTTTTCTAGATACAACCAGATTAAGATGCATCCGAATGATCAGAAATATATGCCTTTCAGGACACCCTTGGGGTATTTTGTTATATAATAATGCCCTTTAGTCTAAAAAATAACTAGAGCAAATTACCAACACGCGACAAACATGATTTTTCATGAATATTTGCGCAAGATGATGGAGTGCTACGTCGATGACCTCGCCATTAAAAGTCGTCGTCACAAGCAAGGTCATGTCAATGACTTAAGGATGGTGTTCGAAATCATGAAAAAATATCAACTCAAGGTGAACCCTATCAAGTCTTTCCTAGAGGTATCATCAGGCAAGTTCTTCAGGTTTATAGTAACAACCAAAGGGATACACATCGACCCTAAAAAAGTGAAAACCATCCAAGAGATGTCACTTTCGAAAAATCTCAAAGAACTTCGAGGCTTACAGGGGCGACTAGCCTACATTTTCAAGTTTATTGCTAACCTGTCCTGAAAATGTCAACCATTTTAGAGGTTGATGAAGAAGGGCGCTTCATTCATTTGGGACGGTGCTTGTCAAAAAGCATTTGATGAGATTAAGAATTATCTCACAAAACTGGCTATCCTAGCTGCACTAGTATTAGGTAAACCTTTCCTGATTTATGTCAGGGCTATGGATCATTCTCTCGGAACACTACTTGCTCAAAAGAATGATGATGGTCATGAACAAGTTATCTATTATCTCAGCCGGACTATAATTTGTGTGGAGTATCGCTACAATTCGGTTGAAAAGGAATGTCTGGCGTTGGTTTTCACAATCCAAAAAATGCGATACTACCTGACTGATCAACCCATTCATGTCATCGCAAGAGTCAATCCTCTACAGATACTCATGAAGAAACCTGGATCCTTGAATTCCAGTTTATCCGAATGGATAATTTTATTTTCACAATACGACATGACGTTCGTACCATAAAAAGCAGTAAAAGGCCAGGCAATAGCCGATTTTCTGGCAGATCATCCTATCCCAGAGTCATCTAAACTCTACAAAGACATTCTGGATGAAGTCTTCAAGTTAAATGTCACCTCGGATCACCAAGTGTGGTAACCCTACTTCGATGATGCATCACAACGCAACCACAAAGGTGCAATCGTTGCAGGAGTGAGGGTAGTACTCATCGATCCCTACGGCCATGTCCTCCCTCAGGCTTATTCATTGACTAAGCCATGCTCCAACAATATGGCTGAGTATAATGCCCTCATAAATGGTTTGCAATTCGCTTAAGATATAGGTGTCAAATATCTTAAAGCCTATGACGATTCCAATTTGATCGTCCATCAAGTCAAAGGAGAATACGAGGTCCGCCACAACGACCTCATACCTTATCACGAAGTAGTAATGAAGCTTGCTCACTCATTCGAAGGCTTCTACATCAATTTATGTAGCCCGCCTAGAAAATACTCAGGCAGAAGCTCTGGCGTCACTCGCAGCTACTCCCGCCTTGACTCCTAAGTCTACCAAGCATACTACAGTGGCTGGCCATCAATTGTGCTCTCCAGAACAAATATTTGAAGCCAAGAAAATGCATGTTATGACAACTCATTTTGAGCCAAATGATTAGCGTTATCTGATCACTGATTACGTCATGCACGGAATTTTGCCAGATGATCCGAAGCAAGCTACCTCCATCCAAAAAAGAGCCTCACGCTTCTTCTATGATTCTGCTATGTAGACTTTATATCGCCAATTATTTGACGGTACATTACTCCGATACTTATCACTAAGTGAGGCTCGAGAGGCAATCAGAGAAGCCCACAATAGTACATGTGGAGCTCATCAACCTGGTCCTAAACTCCAAGACCAACTTCGTCATTTAGGCTATTACTGGCCAACAATGATCGCAGATGCAATCACCTATGCTAAAGATGTCGTGCGTATCAATTTCACGCCGATTTCTTTCATCAACTGTCGGAAGAATTACACCCGACCGTCGCCTCATGGCCATTCGAAACATGGAGCATATATATTATTGGGCTGATTAGCCCATTATCTGCCAAAGGCCATCGATTTATTTTGGCCATCACTGACTACTTCTCCAAGTGGACCAAATCCATCCCGCTTAGAGAAGTCAAAACTTCTAACATGGTTAAGTTTTTAAAACAACACATTACCTATCGATTCGGCGTCCCTCAGAGATTGTCTATGATGACGGTCCACAGTTCATTAGCCGACCGTTCTTCCAAGTGCTGTGATAAATTTCGAATCCAAGTTATGGCTTCTACGCCATACAATCCGGCCACCAATGGTCTAGCTGAAACTTTTAACAAAATCATCATCAAGCTTCTCAAGAAGTTCATCTCCTCCAACAAATAAGATTGGGGCGAAAAGCTTTGGAGAGTGTTTATGAGCTTATCAAATAACAGTTCGCACTCCCACAACCACTAGGCTTTTCTCCTGGTATACGGTTGTGAAGCTATAATACCGTTAGAGATCCATATGCCGTCATTAAGAATCGCTCTTGCTGAGAAAATAATGACTGAGGAACATCATCAAAAGCGTCTCCAAGAACTAGAGGTGCTAGACGAGCTGAGACTTAAAGCTCAACAACGAATTAAGATCTATCAGTCACGGATCTTGAGAGCCTTCAACAGGAGAGTCAAAGAACGATCATTCAAAGAAGGCGATTTAGTCTTAGCTATTTGCCGACCCATGGTTGTGACACATAAAACTAAAGAAAATTTTTAACCCAAATGGGAAGACCCATTTGTAGTAGAGACGGTCTACTCAAATGGAGCATATCACCTAATCGACCCAAATGGCAATAGGCTCATGGTACCACTCAACAGGAAATTTCTTAAGAAATATTACCCTTAATTTCTAGCCACTATTATCTCCCCACAGAGATATCGATCACGTTTAAGTTTCCACCTCTGACCGTAAATCTTGATTTAAATATCCTAGTCAAAATCCCCAACGAGTCATCAAGTTAACATCACACCTCTGCTTGACTCCAAAATGCATCACCACTATGATATTAACATTACACCTCTGAACAGCTTGTGCCCCAATGACCCGACTGGTTAACATCACATCTCTATCGGTTTATCTTTTCGGATTTGACCGGTTAACATGACACCTCTGTCAATCCATATTTCTTAAAAATCAATTACTTAACATTACACTTCCATCAATTTCCTACCGTTAAGTTAACATTACACTTCCAAATGATAGTCGTCCTCTGGACTCCTTTGAATCTGACTGGTTAATATTATACCTCTATTGGTTGATCTATTTGGCACGTTAACACTACACCTTTGTCAAAAATCCTAATACTATCATGTTAACATTATATCTCTGAACAGTACCAAACTTGATGCGTTAACACTACACCTCTATCAGTTTGATTCTACCATCCCTCTCTCCCCAACATAGATATCAATACGATATGTTAATACTACACCTCTATCGTGTGTGTGTGTGTATATATATATATATATATATATATATATATATATATATATATATATATATATATATATATATATATCAAATGACAAAAGTTCTTTATTATTATCTTTTATATATATATATATATATATATATATATATATATATATATATATATATATATATATATATATATATATATATATATATATATCAAATGACAAAAGTTCTTTATTATTATCAAAAGAGCTAAGTTATTATAGAAGGGGGAATCCAGAGGAAAAAGGGAAATAAAGATCAAATGAGCTCAACATGCTTGGCCATCTTAACCTCTCTGGCATCAAGAGCACCTTTTGAGCTCGCTCTTTCAAGACCTCTGGATCGATAGGGATGGCTTGAGCTTTAGCAGCTTCTAACCGAGCTGTTTCAATCTGAAGTTGAGAAGTGTTAAAATCCCACTCAGTAGCTAGTTCAGAGGACTTGAATTCAAGCTCCTTTTTCTGCTCCTGAGCCATCTCTAATTTAGCTTGAACCTCAGCTATGACACACTTGGCCTCCTTGATGATGTTCTCTCATTCGAGAATGGCATTGTCAAGTTCTATCTACTTACCATCAACACTTTCAAGGTGAGCGGCCAATTTTTGGAGCCTATGATTGATCTGCTCCACATCCTTGCAGGCGGTCTCTTCAATCTTGCAGCATTGCACCGAAATCTGACAGAATTTGATTTCAGCAATCCCAGTAATATCAGTCTTGCTGAGCTGGTGCAAATGCTAAAAATAAAGCTCAGCCTTGTCAATCATCTTTTTATATGGCTCGGCATGCTCAGATCCTGCAATTGATGCCAGGACACCAAGTTGATTCCTCAACAAACTAAGAGTTCAAGTAGATAAACCTTTGATGGCAGCCAAGGCAATCTCAACACTTTGGTTGAATAGCTTCACTAGGCTCTCGACCACAATTTAAATTTCCGTCTCAACCAGATCATCGGAGTTTGGAGATTATGGAACCACTACACGACTCAAAGGACCTACTTCAGTCGAGACCGCCAATGCGTCAGTTGTTGAAGAGATAGCCGGTGTAACTTCTATTTAATCGCTACCTGGTAGGAGATATGGTGCAAGTGAGGCTAACACGCTTGAAATATCTGTTGCGATAGAAACTGCAGGCGTTGCCTCGATCAAGGGAGCGAAAGACCGTACAACCAACGCCGTTGTCAATGGCATGTCCATTGGCATAACTTCAATGGTAGTAGCTGTAATCTCCAGTTTGATAAACTCATCTGTCATCTTGATAGTCTCCCCTTCAAACTGATGCTCGGGACTTGGCGAAACTATCCTCCCAATTCCCTCCAGAATTGGAGAAATTAGTACATCATCATCTTCTTCAGATGACTCATGAACAATCAACTTGCGCTGCGTTGCAGAAACATGTGCAGATGCAGGACTCACCGCCATGTTGATTGTTGGCTCAGTTCATTGATAATAGATGTTGCAAGGGAGACAATAATCGGCACAGGCTCGCTAGCAACAAGAATAGACACGGGAGCCACTTTGCTATTAGTCTCTGGCTTAGGTACTTCATTTGCAGAAAGATGAACAGAGTATTAGCTGTCAAGGCAAAGGAACTACACAGACTTGGCCAAAGTAGACCATACCTGGCATGTAGGAAGAACCACCAATATCATCCCCGAAACCAGTGTCGTCAGGATCAGTGAGGTAGGTGTTAGTATTAGCCTCGTAGTCTACCCTTTCCTCACCGTTTGAATCCTCTTGTTCGAGAGGGATGGGTTCTTTGCCTACATATAAGGAGTACACGTTAGCCGAGCGCACTTTAACCAAATAGATGCAAAGGTACGAACAGGGGGTTTACCCGAAGCTGCTGCGGGCTCAACTACAGGCTCTTGTGTTGGGGTTGTGGAAGGTTCCTCTCTTGTCCAAGTAGAACTCTCTGGCACAAAGTACTTCACCGAATCTGATAGTTCTACATGTCGCTTCTTGGACGGCTCCTGTGAACGTGGAGCTTGTAATGGCCTCTTTCCCTGAACTCCTCTTCCTGTATTAGGTGCTCCTCGGCAAACCACAGATTCTGTCAGTTCCCGAATACTAATACCAATGGGCCTTTGAGGTGATGGCTGTCTACTTGGTGTCCCAGAGTCATCATCGTCACTCACTTGCCTAGCCTCTGCTAGATATTCTTGGAGTCCTGGAGCTTGACTCTTCAGACCTTTCTTGGAAGCTTCCTTGTACTTCTGAATGATCTACTTCACACCTATTTTATTCACCAAAAAGTTTGAACTAGGAATGTTTACCGTGCTATACCATTGGTAAAATCCTAACATGGTGTAACAGTTAGGAACCTTATAAGGTAAGAAAAATTTTGTGCCGGTAACCCTAAGAGGAAACATTTTGTACCGGTAACCCTAGGAGCAAAGTGGTACCAGGCGCGAACTCCATTGGCGAGGCTCCCTGAGTGCGACAATCCTATGTTTTGGTTACCAACAAAAAGTTGGTCATATCCAAATTGTCGTGTGAAACAAGGCAAATACGGCTCAATGTAGCACTCAGTCCCATTCAGCTGAGCAACGAGATGACCCGAGCTAATGTTGACTAACCAGTTGAAACAACCACTTGTTTAACAAGTGAATTCGTCTATGCCAGAGGTATCTTCAAACTCGTCTCTAGGATTGACACAATTAATGTCCAGAAAATACCAGTAAAGGAGATAGTGCTCTGGTTTACATACATGCCGACGAATTCGCACGATGTCCCTAACGGTCCACCTAGAGCGCTCGTACCTTTGAAGTAATGAAAGTCCCTCCACATGCTCAATTGCAGTAGATATGAGTGACGAACAGTGAAGAGTATACCACACCATCAGATAGGTGTATGGTAATTCCACCCTTGGGTTTGGTACCTTCTCCCTTGGGCAATCTTCTGCTTGATTCAGATACTCGGTGGCCAACTCCCTCAGCCCATGATGTATATAGCTGACCATTGCAGGAGCAAGGTTGTACCCATGAGCGATCAACGTAGCAGGAAAAAGCACCTTGATGGAGATGCAGTCCTTTGGTTGAGAGGGTATAACTCAACCTTTCAACCAAATCGAAAGAAATCCTGCAAGTAAAGTTTGAGTGGAGATGAGTTCTTCAGCCTGATGGTGGAAATTCTTGAAAGTTTCCCCCGCACGAAACCCACACTCATTTGATGCAGTATGGTGAAAATTACAGGACCACTAGTTTTAAAGATCCTGGTTTCCAGAAATCAAATTGACCTTTTCCTTTTGAACTTACGTTCGGGAACAAGTACTCAGCCCAAGAAACCCGAGCGATATTAGGGTCGTGCACGGCATGGGGAACTATCTGATGGCAAATATGATAGTGGCAGACTAATTCTCGAAACACTTTCCTAAGATGAACATTCTAACACATGGTCGTCATCTCCACATTCGTAGGGAAGAACTCTTCATTTGGCTGCTTCCCCATAGGTAAGTGAGACACTTCAAACATCTCATGGAGAGCTATGCCCAACTCTCCTACTAGAGTGAAGAAAGTGTTACTGTTAGCGTTATACAATTCCAAAATACTGTACAATGTGGGTGCTCAAATTTCCACTCTATATTTTGAGGCCTGCACTGTAGAATAGAGCCCCAACCTTATTAGGCTTTCCTCGAAGGTAGTGAGAGCATAGTCAATTAAATGTGCCCACCACTTGGTGTCGGTCAATCTAATCCAATCAGAGAATCTAACATCCTCCTCAAGGTATTGAACCTTAGCGTCAGTGAAATGCTTATCAAAAACATTTGAGACCACCGACACTTCATTCACAGGAGTATCAACTTGGACAGAACCAGGACGAAGACCCATGACACTGACTCTATAGAGTCCCTCTTGACAAAAGCCGTCATGCTTCAAAGAACCCATCTTCACACTATCCTCTTTGTTAGTGATGGTGAAGCACATCAAGCGAGGAACTGCAAGGTGCTGCAGATACATGAATGATACTTGTCATTTGATCGCCAATAAATAGTAGCGCTGATCCCTTTACGCATAGTACCAGTGTTCCTTCTCCCGATTGAAAACAGAAGTGGCCCGGGGGTTGTCATCACCAAACAAGAATTAGGGTTTCCCTGATTGATCAGTCTTCGGGATCGAGTATTTAGCATCTGTTATGAGTTCTCTCAGTGTGTTAACACTTCTGAGTCGGATAGCTTCAACTCGCTCTTGACTACTATTTTTATAGAATGGAGGAATACTTCCACTAAACACGGGTTCCATACTAGCATCCTGACACCCGTTGTGCCTATAGTGACTGCGATGGCTAAGTGGCATATTCACCAAGACCATTGCACAAAAAAAGTGAAAACAAGTCAAAAGGCAAAAACTTGAGAAGTCAACTATGTCTTAACACCTAGATGCAAGGCTCGCCAAGTCTTCTTAGGCGAAGCTCGCTCGTGAGGGAAAGTCATCTTAACACTAGCATTAGAAATTTGGCTAAGTGTTGATAAGGCAGGCAAAGTTCCTACCAACAGCAGCGAACTTCAGCACAGCAAATAAATTCACTTAAGAAAAGATTAAGTGGCTTGGATTGACGAACCTCGCTCAAGTGAAGTTCGCTCAAAAATCAAAATTAGCGAGCGTTGCATAAGTGAAGCTCACTCAATAGTCAATTAGTCAAATCAGCGAACCTCGCTCATGTGAAGTTCACTAAGAAGTCCAAGAGACTAAATAGGCAACCCTCACGCAAACGAAGTTCTCTCAAAAGCCTAATAGGCCAAAATAGTGAGCTTCACCTAAGAAGCAAAGTTTGCCATATCGAGCGCCATTGATGGCTGCAGTTAAAAGCTTCACCGTCATCAGTGAACTTGTGGAAAAAGGACTGGAAACGGTCGTAAAAATCGTTCCCTTGGCAGGGAAATAATCTTGAGTGCCCTAAGGTACTATTAAAGCCCGATGGAGGCTGTTCTTGCCAGATCAAGAGATCATCGTGGGTTCAAAGTTTACCTGACGCCATCTTGAGTTGTGGCGGCACAGCATCGGTTCTTGGTTGATGAGATCTGCCAGCGACACCCCTTCCTCTTGAGATCGCACGACAAGGTGCCATTAAAGAAGAAATTTTGGCATCGAAAAGAAATTTCAGTGTGTTTTGAGAAAACTAGGGTTTTTGAAATCAAAGTGAAGAAGATAGGAAGCAAATAGCTCTATTTATAAGCTTGCCCCGAGCTTTGCTAAGGATTCTCACCCCGAGTTCTGTTGTTGAGCTTTGCTAAGGGTTTATTTTTTAGTTATAAGCAAGACGACTCAAGCTACGTTCAACAGTACACCTCTGGCAATTGCCCTAAGTATTTTGTCCCCTGTTACAAGTGTGAATACAGGATCACGAAAACTTTGGGGGGGGTCTTGTAGACGGTTAAAAAAATACTCTCTCTTAGACCAATACTCATTCTGAGTCCAGGAAGTGAACACCCATGGACTAAATACTTCAGATGGGCTCAACCATCAGCATATGGTACGCTACAGCGAAGTTCACCAAAGCCATAGTGAAGTTCACCGAAGCCGCAGCAAAGTTCACCAAAGATGTAGCGAAACTCACCCAAGCAACAGCGAGCTTCGCCCAATAGCCCATGTGAGCCGTATCATCCATTCTGGCGAAGTTCGCTGATGGTTGTTGTTGGCGAATCTCGCCGTGATCATTATTGGTGAACCTCACCCGTGACCATTATTGGCGAACCTCGCCCATAGCGATTATTGGCGAACTTCGCGCATGGTCGTTATTAGCGAACCGCTTATGACCGTTTTCAAAGGCTGCTTTTAAAGAAGCGATTAATTACCACTAATTCACCTATTTAAGGGGAGTTAATGACTACTAACTCCCTCATCTAAGGGGAGTTAAGGCCCACTAACTCACCCATTTAAGAGGAGTTAAGGCCCACTAACTCACCCACTTAATGCTCCCAAGCCTATAAATAGGCATAATCAACATGAAGCAAGAAACGGAGAGGGCACAAGGCAGAGAGGCGAAGGAAAGATCTTTGCCATTGAGAAGAGAGAGAGAGAGAGAGAGAGAGAGAGAGAGAGATTCAGAGGCTAGACAAAAAGCTCATCTCTCCTCCATTCTCATTGATCTTGATAGATCATTATTATTGACTAATCATTTGGCCCAATGAACGATCCTTCTGAGAAAGGATTCATTCTCCTTAGCTAGTTATCTAGTTTAATCAACAGTTCTTGTGAGAAAGGATCTGTTAATATCTCTTCATCCAAAGAAGACTGCGCTATCTTCACTAGTAGAAAACAGGGCTTTGGCGACGGATAGCGAATCCGTCGCCAATGTTTTCATTGGCGACGGGTACTGAGTCGTCGCCAATAACCCGTCGCCAATGTTCGCATTGGCGACGGGGGAAAAGCCCGTCGCCAATGTTTACCCGTCGCCATTGCACATTGGCGACGAGAATCATTGGCGACGGAGACCCCGTCGCCAATGCTCATTGGCGACGGGTTATATCCGTCGCCAATGAACATTGGCGACGGGTAAAAACGTCGCCATCGATATTGGCGACGGACAATAACCGTCGCATGTGAATTGGCGACGAATTTGTGCCCGTCGCCAATTGGCATTGGCGACGGTTTGTTCGTCGCCTATGCTTATCGGCGACGGGTTACCCGTCGCCAATGAGTGGACCCCTAAAAATTTTGAGTTCTTTTCAATAGTAGTCCCTCAAATCTTCTATATTACTAAATTGGTCCCCAAATCATGGAAATTGCTATCACATCCCTCAAATCACCACATTGTTTACAACGGTGCCTTTGTATAAGTTAACTCCTATTTATCAACTAGGGTTAAGTTAAGCCTTAACCCCATACCTGATGAACTTGAGTCTACAAACATCATTAATGAACTTGAGTGGAGCTAAATGAGATTCAATCACTAAAGAAATGGATATACGTAAATGGTTTGGATAAAGTTCTCTTGAAGTTTTTATAAGGTTGAGAGGAGAATAAAGAGCCATTGAAATTGACTTAAAGTGAAGATGAGATCCGCTAGAGAAAAAGGAGTTTTTAATGGATTTATAGTGAATTTTTTAAAAATACTATTTTTAAAACTTTATTAGCAAAATCGACCTTTGTGGATTTAATTAGCAAAATCGACATCTTTTGTCGCTTCGCAAAATATAATTTTAAAATACACGAGACTAATAGTCTGTGCAATTAGTACCGTTGGCTAATCAAATACTAATTAAGCTTCAAAACATTAGATTTAAAGAAATATTCCTTTAAATCTAACCGTGTTAACTATAGGGACCCGATTGTAAACAATGTGATGATTTGAGGGATGTAATAGCAATTTCCATGATTTGGGGACTAATTTGGAAATATTAAAGATTTGAGGGACTAATATTGAAATAACCCAAACATTAAATCTGAACTCAATTTTTTTTTTTTTTTTTTTTTTTTTTTTTTTTTTTTTTTTTTTTTTTTTTTTTTTTTTTTTTTTTTTTTTTTTTTTTTTTTTTTTTTTTTTTTTTTTTTTTTTTTTTTTTTTTTTTTTTTTTTTTTTTTTTTTTTTTTTTTTTTTTTTTTTTTTTTTTTTTTTTTTTTTTTTTTTTTTTTTTTTTTTTTTTTTTTTTTTTTTTTTTTTTTTTTTTTTTTTTTTTTTTTTTTTTTTTTTTTTTTTTTTTTTTTTTTTTTTTTTTTTTTTTTTTTTTTTTTTTTTTTTTTTTTTTTTTTTTTTTTTTTTTTTTTTTTTTTTTTTTTTTTTTTTTTTTTTTTTTTTTTTTTTTTTTTTTTTTTTTTTTTTTTTTTTTTTTTTTTTTTTTTTTTTTTTTTTTTTTTTTTTTTTTTTTTTTTTTTTTTTTTTTTTTTTTTTTTTTTTTTTTTTTTTTTTTTTTTTTTTTTTTTTTTTTTTTTTTTTTTTTTTTTTTTTTTTTTTTTTTTTTTTTTTTTTTTTTTTTTTTTTTTTTTTTTTTTTTTTTTTTTTTTTTTTTTTTTTTTTTTTTTTTTTTTTTTTTTTTTTTTTTTTTTTTTTTTTTTTTTTTTTTTTTTTTTTTTTTTTTTTTTTTTTTTTTTTTTTTTTTTTTTTTTTTTTTTTTTTTTTTTTTTTTTTTTTTTTTTTTTTTTTTTTTTTTTTTTTTTTTTTTTTTTTTTTTTTTTTTTTTTTTTTTTTTTTTTTTTTTTTTTTTTTTTTTTTTTTTTTTTTTTTTTTTTTTTTTTTTTTTTTTTTTTTTTTTTTTTTTTTTTTTTTTTTTTTTTTTTTTTTTTTTTTTTTTTTTTTTTTTTTTTTTTTTTTTTTTTTTTTTTTTTTTTTTTTTTTTTTTTTTTTTTTTTTTTTTTTTTTTTTTTTTTTTTTTTTTTTTTTTTTTTTTTTTTTTTTTTTTTTTTTTTTTTTTTTTTTTTTTTTTTTTTTTTTTTTTTTTTTTTTTTTTTTTTTTTTTTTTTTTTTTTTTTTTTTTTTTTTTTTTTTTTTTTTTTTTTTTTTTTTTTTTTTTTTTTTTTTTTTTTTTTTTTTTTTTTTTTTTTTTTTTTTTTTTTTTTTTTTTTTTTTTTTTTTTTTTTTTTTTTTTTTTTTTTTTTTTTTTTTTTTTTTTTTTTTTTTTTTTTTTTTTTTTTTTTTTTTTTTTTTTTTTTTTTTTTTTTTTTTTTTTTTTTTTTTTTTTTTTTTTTTTTTTTTTTTTTTTTTTTTTTTTTTTTTTTTTTTTTTTTTTTTTTTTTTTTTTTTTTTTTTTTTTTTTTTTTTTTTTTTTTTTTTTTTTTTTTTTTTTTTTTTTTTTTTTTTTTTTTTTTTTTTTTTTTTTTTTTTTTTTTTTTTTTTTTTTTTTTTTTTTTTTTTTTTTTTTTTTTTTTTTTTTTTTTTTTTTTTTTTTTTTTTTTTTTTTTTTTTTTTTTTTTTTTTTTTTTTTTTTTTTTTTTTTTTTTTTTTTTTTTTTTTTTTTTTTTTTTTTTTTTTTTTTTTTTTTTTTTTTTTTTTCATTTTACAATTTTAAAACAAATTTTATTCTTTAATTAACTAATTAAATTTTTGTTGGACTTTGATTGTTCTTGATTGCAGATTATTTATTTGAGCGCCCCCCACCCTCAACTACAACCATCATCGACATCCTCCACCTCCTAGAAAGGTTTTAGTCTTCACTTATTGATATTTGTTAGTTTTTTTATTATAAATTTAATATGCAATTAATGCTATTGATTTGTTTATAATCATGCAAATGTAGTTAACCTAAACCTAAATGACCTCATTTTAACTCATGTAACTCAAACATCTAATATTAACCTAATCCTAATTTTAATATTGTAATAATCCAACAATATAACAAATATTATCCGTGCCCTATAACTAGTGCCCTAATAACACTAAACTTAAATACTACCCTAATGCTAATTACATTTAGTGTGATATATAACACAATAATGTGTTATATATCTATTATAGGTGAATAAAAAATTAGTTAACGCTAGCCGTAGATCCCCGTCCAATAATTACAACCAATTTTTTGGACTCATAATATAAGATAGACGACTCAAATTTGGGTATGGAATTTAATTCTATACCGAAAATGATCGTTTACTTTATATTATAAGTAGAAAGAATTGGTACGTAACTATTGATCCGGCCCGGCCGGACGGGTTAGGAATATAGTAGTGCACATTTAACTTTGTATACTTTGTGCATTTTCATTTCTAGAAAATTTCGGTCGCACCTACTCGTTGTTCTCCGTGTACAATAAGCGTATGTTGTTATGCGTTTCGGTCTATTATTTACCGATTTCGGTCTATTAGCGATACGCATAATAACATCCGCATAAAGGTACGGAGAAAAGTAGGGTGTCACAAATTTTCTAGAAATAAAATGCACAAAGTATTCAAAGTTAGATGTAAGCACTACTATATTCTTAATGGGATAGAAGCCTTCCTATGACAGCCGAGAGAGTTTTAGACTAAGAGTTTGTTCAAATGTAGTCAATGAAGATTATTACATAGTGTTTAGCCGAATTTAGTACGACAATGACCATTATGAAAGAGAAATTTCACCTAATTGGGATTTGTTCAAATCAACTACAATAAAAACTATCAAACTTAAGACGATTTATGAGATATTAAATAATTAATAATTGTACCCAACATACAGATGAGAGAAGTTCCTGACAAGTCGTGGATTGATATTCCTCTTATGAAAAGAAGAGCGGGAGGTGACACTCGATATCGTGAAGGATGGGAAGCCTTCCTTGAGTATGCGTATGCAAACCCGAGGAAGTTAGAGAACGATTTGCTATTTTGTCCATGTAGCATTTGCAGAAATAAGGGTTTGGCGGATAGAGTTGCTATTCGAAAACACTTAGAAAGATGGGGATTTGATGAAAAGTACAAATATTGGCGATTTCACGGAGAAGATGAAAATATTAATCCAGCTGATGAAAATATAAATCTAAGAATAGACGATACACATGCAATGTTCAATGATATTGCGGCAGTTGCAGAAGTTACCGGTTGCGTAACTCTGACATTCCGAAGTTCCGAAGATGCGAAGGTGTCGAAATGTCAAGATGTGCGTGATACCAATGGCTTTAAAAGTTTTATGAAGTTATTAGAAGATGACGAAGGATCTCAGATGCCTACCGCCCGAAAGTACGATTGTCATTTATTCTTCAATTGATGCGATTAAGACCCTTAGCGAATGGCGATAAATATTTTCAAATGCTTCTTAATTTATCGCAAGCAAGGTAATTCCGGACGGAGAGAATAGCATACCAGAAAAGTGTTATGATGCAAATAAGATCGTAAGCGCTTTGGGTTTAGATTACAATAAAATCGATGCTTGTCCTAATGATTGTATCCTATATTATAAGGATAACGAAGCTCGAGGAATGTTCAAAGTGTGGAGTGTCTCGTTGGAGAAAAATACACACACTTCAACACCTAAAGGCGGATGAGTCGGTGAAGCAGCCAGAAGAAAATTCCAAATAAGGTGTTCGACATTTTCCCTTAGTGCCTAGGTTACGAGGTTGTATATGACCAAAGACACAGCCTAAAAATATGCGGTGGCATAAGGAAGGACGCCAGAGTTGATGGTAAACTCGACATCCGCAGATGCGCACGCATGGGAGCACATCGATCAATCTTTTCCTTGGTTTGCCACAGAGTGCGTGAATGTCGACTCGGGCTATCTAGCAACGGATTCAACCCGCTTGGTATTATGAGTTCGGTTCGCCTACTTGGCCAATTGTATTAATGCCGTATAATTTGCCACCGGACTTTGTATGAAGCAACCGTGATATGATCCTTTCATTGCCGATACCGTGCAAACACTCACCCCAGAACGACATAGATGTGTTCATGGAGCCATTAATTGATGAGTTAAAACTTCTCGGGATGAGGGGTCCAAACATATGATGCATTTTACATGAATCGCTTAATCTCCGTGCTATTCTTATGTGGACGATTAATGATTTTCCGGCTTATGCTAATCTCTCCGTTGGTCTACTTAAAGGAACATACGCTTGTCCCAGATGCGGTCCAAACTTTGAAGGCTTTCATTTACCACACAGTCGAAAAATGTGTTATTGGTTTAACAGAAGATTGTTATGAAAGGGACATAAATACAGGGGTAGAAAGTGGGCGAATAAGTTTGATGGCCAAGAAGAGAAAAGAGGAGAGCCGCATGTAATAACCGGAGATGAGATTGTAGATTTGTTTGAGGGATATCCTAAAATCAAGTTCGAAAGAGCCGATATATGAGAGGATATTCAAGCTCCGAGACGCCTTTCCATCATGAAGAGGGCACCGAAACGAAAGAGACAAGTGTCCATTATGGATGAGACACATGATGCGGAATTGCCAAGAGGATGGATAAAATTTAGTATATTCTTTCACCTCGCATCAAAAAGCTCAAAATTCGCATAACTTAGATGTAATGCATATTGAAAAAAATATATGCGACAACCTGTTGTCCACACTCTTACAGGATGGTAAGAAATCAAAGGACGATTTACGGGCTCGGCGAGATTTGAATGCATTGAACATCCGACATGATCTGCAAGCACGAGAGGTCGCTGATGGCAAATTTGAATTGCCCTCATCTCGCATTACGATGTCAAAGGTTGAGATGCGAGATTCGTGAGGTGCTCAAATCGGTAAAGTCACGGATGGTTACCGCTCTAATATTTCAAATAATGTCCAAGTGAATGAGCGGAAAATTTTGGGACTTAAGACTCATGATTATCACATCCTTCTTCACCAATTACTTCCAGTGGTACTCCGTAACAACATGGCAGATGATGAAGTAACAAAGGTTATAATTGAATTCTGTGGTTTTTTTAAAAAGTTATGCTCAAAAGTTATCAATGTTACAGAATTTAAGGCACTAAAAGGAGAAATGAATGAAACCCTTTGCAAAATGGAGATATTCTTCCCTCCCTCATTTTTTACGATCATGGTTCATCTTACACATCATCTTGTGGATGAGGCATTACTCGAGGTCCGCTTAACTATCGTTGGATGTATCCCATGGAGAGGTTAGTTAAAATTGCATTATGTCCGCTACCTAACATGTAATTATTTTATCTTAATAACTAATAGTTATTACTGCTTTTTTAGATATTTGGTTTCTTAAAGCATAATGCTAATCGGCTCATCCGGAGGGTTCGATTGTCAATCGCTACGCTGCAAATGAATGCATGACTTTGCCTCTCAGATATGCAGGTGGACATACAAACAATAATTCACAAATCAGCAATAGAGATGGCATTTTTCATGGAAGTACCAAGATGAACAAAGACTACTCCAGATTAGACTTGAAACAGCTCATGCATTCAGATTGCACAACCTAGAAATCTTTGAAGATTATCGAAAGTAATTACATTAACTTTAATAAAATGGTAATTTTTAATTTAAAAATTAATGATCTCTAGTGTTGTATCAACAAATGACATTTGGAGGAGTTGCGCTAGAAATAACTGGTCACAAGACGAATCAAATTGCCAAAATACATGAAAAATATTTTACCGAATGGGTTGAAGTGAAGTAAGTTTCGTGTATTTTAATTTTAATTAATTATGGAAAAATTTTAGAATAATCTTTTAACGATCGCTTGTTATTATGTTCAACATTAGGTAGAGAGACAAATATTTGCCGGTTTGCCAATATCGAAGAGATAAGAATTCACACACGGCCCGCACTACACGCTTAAACAATGCAAATGGATATCATGTAAATGGGTGTTTATTTCAAAAGGTAGGGATTGAGCAGAGAGAGTTACCCAAAACAAGGGGTGATGGTCGCTTCTCTCAAGAATGTTATTCAAGTTCTACTGCACTGTAATCCATTACTTGGTGATGTAATTTATTATGGACAACTAGAAGATATCGTGGAGATATTCTATGCATATGGTACAAAAGACGACGAAGTTATGTAATGTTTAAGGTTCGATGGTGTCATGTCGATAGAACAAGGGATGCATATGGTTTTAATCTTGTAAATCTAGACAAAGAGATTTACCCCGATTTAAAGTTTATGTTCGCAAAACAAAGCTACTCGCTTTTATGTCAAAGATCCTAGGCAACCAAGGTTTGGGTCGATTGTATAAGGAACCGAGGACTCTTGTTCAACTTTCTCTTGATGAAAATGTAGAGGCTTCGATGACCCAAATGAGCCTGAAGGAGAAGTTTTTCCTAATTACTCATATCCCAAAATGTCAATTTTAATATGTATACTCAAGAAAATCGGTTTGATATCCGTAATGTTGGAGATTGAATGTAACTTATAATTTGGTACTTCTAAAATTTAAAGTATTAACTTTAAGTTTTAATGTATATATTTTTATTTTGTCAATGCAATTATCAACATTCACCCGCTTTTGCTTCCATGTTTTGAATAAAAATTTAAATGAAATATATTATCAATTTAAGTTACGATGAGCCAAAGGATAAAACGCTAGGGAAGTTTCCGAGATCAAGCGTGTTCATCATCGTATAAATATTAATTTGTTTAAATAAATTGTGTTTGTGATATAAATATGCATATCGTATTTATAATTTTATTTATTTATGCAGGATGTCCTCACGACCTTCTCAAGTCCAAAGATTTCTACATGGATCCTCACCCATTGAAGGTATTAGTTTATTTAATTGCATTAAGTTCATTGAGAAATTTATTTATTCATATCGATTTATTATTTTCTTAGATATTATGGGACATATGCACATGCACCATCCATGAGTTCACCTCATCATCTGGATTCATCACCGATCTAGGTATTAATTTTCACATTTAAAGTCCATCGATCTTTTATTTTCCATATAAATATTTGTTTCACATTTAATCTTGTAGATGATGATGGTGATGGATCTAGTGATGACGAGATCCGACACGAAGTCTTTGTCGGATCTTCTCAGCGGAGATTGAAAGTCTCCGCCCATGGACCCCGCCGTAGCCTCTATCCCCTTACTGAAAGCTATCGCATTGCAAAGAAAATGCGAGGAATTATAAAAGAGGAGGGATGATATTAAAAGAAGGATCGTGTAATAAAGCGAGACTAGAAAAGGCGATGTCGATCGGTTGATCGGAAATGGGTAATTCACTGTAAATTATTGAGATTTCATAATTATTTAATTATTTAAGTTTATAAAACATTTATTTCTCTTTGTCTTTGTAGGGAATAAGGACCACGCGGACCGGTAGGCATGGCGTTGATGAGCAAACCAAAGTACCTCCTAAAGGTTACCGCCATTTTGGAGTGGAGGAAGAACATTCTGTTGGGGATTATGCCATCGATTCAATAATTTGATCTACTGTTTAGTCGAGACCCTCACTCCATAAACATTGCTCATAGTTTCATGAACAATCTTGGAATGGCATAGAGAAAATATGGGAGAGGCTCATGGTAATTATTTATTATATTGTTTCTTTCAATAAATATTTATTTGATTATTTAAATAGTGTATGTTTTTTCACATGTAATTTGGTGACTCACTATTGTCTTGAGGACAACCTGCACTCTTGGGATTATGTAATGCCTAGAGTGAGCAAGATGCTTCGTGGGTGGAAGAGTAAACTCAAGCAAAAATATTTTACGTAAATAACCGCTGATTGGAAGAGGATCCATCGCTTGATAAGAGAGTTCCTCCATATAATTGGATGACTCTCATTATCGAGTGGGAGAGTGAGAAAAGGTGAGTTATTTTAATTCATTATATTACCACCGATATACTAAAAAATACTTTATTTTGAAGGAAAAATGTTTGAAGGCATCGATAATCGTGGTGCAAAGCTATACGATCACTTTCTAGGAGTTACTCCCTATGCTCTGATCGAGCATAAGTATTTGTGTGAGAACCCTAGATGATCAAATTATTAAAACTCAACTCATATAACTAGTTTTGTACAAGACTTGAATTAATTTGGAATTTAATATATCACAGACGCTTTGACCATGCCGCCAACCCTTCTTGCTAGAAGAGCTTATACACCACCGAGGGCTACGAGGGCCACGAGAAAGATGAAAAGGTGAAGAAAATTAATGAAATGCATGTAAGTATAATAAGATTAATTTCATTTTACACTTAAGTATTTCTAATTAAAGTTCCTAATTTATTTTTTTATCGCTATATCGCTATTCAGCGGCTACTGAAGCTTCACAAGAGTTTGTCTTGTCCCGCACCTCCAGCCTCGTGGCTTAGAGAACACTTCAGGATCCTAACCGCATGACCATAGAGCGCTGGAGGGAAGTTGTCGATGGAGCATACGGTTCTAGACCAATCAAGAAAGGGAGGGTGCCTTTATCTAGTGCAAGAGTTAGGGCATTCACCACTAACAAGACTAAAGCTAGCAACCATCTGCGGACCTCGAAGGATCATGTGAGACATCATACGTCGTGGGTAAAATCGGTCAAGATTTATTGGACCATTTTGAACCCTCCATGGCTTTGCAATTTCTTCCCCTTATTACGCTACGAAGTTGGGTGCGAATCGACTGGATGTTGTTCACTCATTGAGTGTCGGTCCTTGAAGGAGATTCTTCCGAGCCTATATAATGTAGCTATCACTAAGTTGGCGCTATGAGCATGGAGTTCCCGGTGGTGGAGAGGTATATATGACATAACATATATGTATTTATTACGATTTTGTTGAAACATACTCTTAGGTTGACTTGTATTCTTTTCATGTTAGAGGAGGTACCCTCAGGGAGCAAAGAAGACGACACGGCGCTCTAATGCACGCTAATGGGATGGACTAACAACGACGAGGAGTGAGTGAGACTTGTTATTGTATTTATGTACTTTTAGATCGTGTTAAGACATGTTATGACTTTTGAATTTATTATATTCGATACTTTATTGGATGAGTATTGTTTGATAATGTGGATTGGTGGATGATTATGGATGAGTATGTATTTTGAATGTGAATGTGAATTTGAATTGTGATTGATTTTTGATATATATTGTGATTGGATTGATGTGGATACAGGTTATATTGTGTATTCCCGTATGGGGCAATTACAACAAAATAAATTTTTTCAGGCACATGAACATTGGCGACGGGTAACCCGTCGCCAATGCTCATTGGCGACGGGTAACCCGTCGCCAATGTATATTGGCGACGGTTACATACCCGTCGCCAATGAGCATTGGCGACGGGTATATCCGTCGCCAATGTATTATAAGATTGGCGACGGGTATTCCGTCGCCAATAGCATTGGCGACGTATCATATCCGTCGCCAATGTATATTGGCGACGGTTACATACCCGTCGCCAATGAGCATTGGCGACGGGTATATCCGTCGCCAATAGCATTGGCGACGGGTATATCCGTCGCCATGGTCACCCGTCGCCAATGCTCATTGGCGACGAGGACCCCGTCACCAATGCTTATTGGTGACGGATTTATTGGCGACGGTCCAGTAGCCGTCACCAATGTACATTGGTGACGGATTTCGGGGTATTGGCGACGGATTTTCCCGTCGCCAAAGCCCTGTTTTCTACTAGTGCTTCCAAGAGATCAGAAATCATCAATCAAGTGAAAGTGTCAAGAAAAGATTGAGCTATCTTCCAAATCACTGAGCTTGCATCCACAGCAAAAGACCCATCATTTTAGTCGGACCGTCAACTGAGTACAAGATCGACACTCCACCGGCATACGAAAAAGAACCCCAGGAAATACAAATTTTCCTTTGTTTCACTTGTAATCTCTTTTATTGTTGTAATATCCTAAAGCATTTAACTAATGTTAAGTGTAAATGAGGAGTTTATAATTCTATAATTTACAAACTCCTAATGAATAATATTTAGAATAAGTGTTTAAACATGTTTAAGCTTAAAACAAAATGTTGCAAGACGTGCACGTACAAAATATAAATTAAAAAAAAGTATCATGATAATATGCACTTTCATGATAATACGTAAACAAGCTATGGAATTCATGATAGGATGAATAATTTAATAAATAAAATAATAGAAGAAGGAAGAGATAAGATCACCTTTTCTCCAACAAAAAAAAAAAAAGAGATTAGAAGAGCTGCGACACGAGTTGTGCAATGGGCTACGTGTCACACATAAATGAATTAAAGAGGCTAGGTGTCAAGTTCTGTAGCCCAAATGAATTACATGACAGCAAGGCACTCATTGATACAATTAGGTGTAAATAAGTGAAAGCTTTAGTTGAACAATTCTACAGAAGCAAGTGGCGGTTTGTAAAGCTCTTAAGTTTGGAAAGAGAGAACGTGCAAAGGTTGGAAGGATGTGTGAGGAATTTCTAAAAGTCAGGAGCTTTTGGTACTGGATCATATAGAGAATAAAGCAGGACCTACAAATAGTAAGTGTTCTATCCATTCTTAAATTTTAGAGTAATTTTATACAACTTGTTTTAAACTATATACAATTACAGGGAGTTGAAGTGTTAATCCAATCGTATGTTAGTTCAAGGAAGTAAAGCATATGATCATTTTACTACTTCATATGAAATGGATGATAGTTTGCATATAAAGTTTCCGTGAAGCATACATCTAATTATTAATTATCGTAGGATATTGGTTAAGAAGCAAAGAAGTAATCACATCATGAATTCATATTTTAACACACACACACACACACACACACACATATATATATATATATATATATATATATATATATATATATATATATATATATATATATAGTAGTTTTATGAACTTAAGTTCATAATGAATAGTAGACACCAACTTTTCTAACCACTCATCTTGCTTTGGGATCCGTGAAAGATATAAAGTTTCACTTTGAGATTTGTGCATCACAAATCTCAAGGCAAGATGAGTGGATAAAAAGTTGGTGCACCACTATTCATTATGAACTTAAGTTCATAGGAGCCTTGCTATATATATATATATATATATATATATATATATATATATATATATATATATATATATATATATATATATATATATATATATATTCAAGTGTGTAGATTCTGGGAATCCATTGTAGTTTTGGGTACTAATTCACGTAGTGATATATATGAGGATAAGGAGAGTCTATGTTCTAAAGAAATAAAATGGTAATTACATAAATCCTTAAACGCATGCACATAGTAGTTGATGACTTAACAAAAGATAATAAATAAAAAGGTAAAAGAATACTAGCAGACAAATGAAATCAATTGAAAGTTGGACATTACTATTACAGAACCTAGTATACAGTGTTACCCTAAAGAAATAATGTTCACACATGCAGAGATACATAAATATTTTTGGTCCTGATATACCAAACATGAATAGGAAACGAGCAGAGACATGTCAAAATGAAAGTCCAAAACTATAGAGATCTATGCATAATCACAATATTATAAAATATGTTAAAGAATGCTAAAGAGGTCATTGTGAACCTGTACACCTGTAATGATTAAAGTTGAAAAATATAACTGCAAAAAAAAAAATAATAATAAATAAAGCCACTAGTCATTGGGAATTACTATTACTGTTACTGTTACTGGAACCATCGATGTGGTTATACTGATTGAGAAGCTTTGGCCAAGCGAAAGATGCTGAACCCCTGAGTTATTCTGAACCACTCGGAGACGTTCGAATGGTATTTTACTGACTCCTTGAAGACGTTCAAGGAGGTTTTTACTGGCTCCTCTGGAGACGTCCGTGGAGATTACTGGACTCATGGGGATTACTGAATCATTATTATACTGTACTGTTACTGTACCTGTGGGTAATACCATCAGGAATTACTGAACCCTTGGCTAGATGGTAGAACATAAGAATAACAATGAAAAATGTTTCTTTGGAAAAGATAACGTTACATGAATCACTGTAAATCTAATACATTTTTCCTAACTGGACAAATTAATTTTTGAATGTATATCTGAATGGTATATCATGATATATGTTGTTCATTATTTTTCTAAAGATTGCATTTTGATTTCTTAAGCCATCTTTTACTGTGGAATTATCCTACCATAGTCATTTATATGTTACCGATATCTATGATATGAATTGGTGTAAACCTAGAATTTAAGAAGTGGTTGGATTACTTACTGAGTCGTCGTACTCATTCCATTCATTATTGAAAAATTTATGACTAACTACACTGAGTCGCGTAACCCCGAGGTATAAACAACAAGTAGTTCTCGGGGCATGACAATTGTAATCTGTGTCAATTGCAATAGAAAAGATCCGAAACAGGATGACGACTCTGCTTGGGACTTTCTTCTCAAACGATGAGAAGATTGTGTCACAGTTTGACACTACAGCCTTACGGTCTTTTGCCCAATCGCTAGTCATTAAATTTGACCAAGCGAAGTTTGAGAAATTCACCTTCTCTTATCAATCATCCATGGCCACCACCAAAAGCTACCAAAGGATGTGCTGCAACATGAGAATAGGGTCAAATTCGACCCTCGCACATGTCAATGAGATCTTTGCGAAAGACAACTTGAGCTTTGCTATGAACTTCGTCCAAAGTGGAGCAGTGTCATTCCTAGCCACAAATGAGAGCCAAGACGATCACACGCCTTCTGATTTTGGACATCAGCCCATAACCCCTTTGGGGGTTCACTTTAAGGCATCTCACGATGCTCGCTATGCTTCTTTAACTGAAGCAAAGAATGAGGGTAATCCCTCATTTAAGATTCCACAAGAGAAAAGCATCACCTGTGGCGATTTTCTCTCTCTAAAGAGGACACGCCAATGCCTATATTGTATGACCCAAAGGGAAATTGTCACGGCAGTCAGCAAGGTGAGCCTCGCCGAAGATTGCCCCAGTCTTGCCAAAAACAGAACAAACTTCTCCCCAAAAAAGACGAGCATCGCTGAAGGTAGCCCCAACCTCACAGAAGGTAGAATGAACTTCGCCAAGAGCAAGACAAGCCTCTTTGAGGATAGCCCCAGTCTCGCCAAAGAGAGCCCCAACTTCGCTAGAGGCAGAGTGAACTTCGCCCTGAGTGAAGACAACCCCAGCTTCGCCCAAAATGAAGCGAACCACACCAGAAGTAGCATCAATATCGCTGGAGGCAAAATAAGCTTCGCCCCTGGCAAGGTCTTAGCAACCCTCGCCCAGAGTAAAGGTCAGGACTCTCAAACGTCCCTCAAGTTTGGACGTCAGTCAACAACCTCTCTGGGGGTTCTCTTTAAAGTGTCTCGCGATGCTCATTGTGCTTCCTTAAAGGTTAACAAGCAATAAGCAATCTCGCAAGGACAAGGTCGCTTCGACCTTGATCTCCGTAGTTGATGACTTAACAAAAGATAATAAATAAAAAGGTAAAAGAATACTAGCAGACAAATGAAATCAATTGAAAGTTGGACATTACTATTACAGAACCTAGTATACAGTGTTACCCTAAAGAAATAATGTTCACACATGCAGAGATACATAAATATTTTTGGTCCTGATATACCAAACATGAATAGGAAACGAGCAGAGACATGTCAAAATGAAAGTCCAAAACTATAGAGATCTATGCATAATCACAATATTATAAAATATGTTAAAGAATGCTAAAGAGGTCATTGTGAACCTGTACACCTGTAATGATTAAAGTTGAAAAATATAACTGCAAAAAAAATAATAATAAATAAAGCCACTAGTCATTGGGAATTACTATTATCAAGTATCAGCATCGAACCATCGATGTGGTTATACCGATTGAGAAGCTTTGGCCAAGCGAAAGATGCCGAACCCCCGAAGTTATTCGAACCACTCGAGACGCTCGAATGGTATTTTACCGACTTTGAAGACGCTCAAGGAGGTTTTTACCGCTCCTCCGAGACGCCCGTGGAGATTACCGACTCATGGGGATTATCAATCATTATTATACTGCATCGTTATCGTACTGTGGGTAATACCATCGTGAATTATGAACCCTTGGCTAGATGGTAGAACATAAGAATAACAATGAAAAATGTTTCTTTGGAAAAGATAACGTTACATGAATCATCAGAATCTAATACATTTTTCCTAATCGACAAATTAATTTTTGAATGTATATCCGAATGGTATATCATGATATATGTTGTTCATTATTTTTCTAAAGATTGCATTTTGATTTCTTAAGCCATCTTTTACCGTGGAATTATCCTACCATAGTCATTTATATGTTACCATATCTATGATATGAATTGGTGTAAACCTAGAATTTAAGAAGTGGTTGGATTACTTATCGAGTCGTCGTACTCATTCCATTCATTATTGAAAAATTTATGACTAACTACATCGAGTCGCTGCGAACCCCGAGGTATAAACAACAAGTAGTTCTCGGGCATGACAATTGTAATCTGGTCAATTGCAATAGAAAAGATCCAAACAGATGACGACTCGCTGGGACTTTCTTCTCAAACGATGAGAAGATTGTGTCACGCTTTGACACTCATGTTCTTACGGTCTTTTGCCCAATCGCTAGTCATTAAATTTGACCAAGCCAAGTTTGAGAAATTCACCTTCTCTTATCAATCATCCATGGCCACCACCAAAAGCTACCAAAGGATGTGCCGCAACATGAGAATAGGGTCAAATTCACCGCGACATGTCAATGAGATCTTTGCGAAAGACAACTTGAGCTTTGCTATGAACTTCGCCCAAAGTGGAGCAAAGGTCATTCCTAGCCACAAATGAGAGCCAAGACGATCACACGCCTTCTGATTTTGGACATCAGCCCATAACCCCTTTGGGGGTTCACTTTAAGGCATCTCACGATGCTCGCTATGCTTCTTTAACTGAAGCAAAGAATGAGGGTAATCCCTCATTTAAGATTCCACAAGAGAAAAGCATCACCTGTGGCGATTTTCTCTCTCTAAAGAGGACACGCCAATGCCTATATTGTATGACCCAAAGGGAAATTGTCACGGCACAAAAGGTGAGCCTCACGAAGATTGCCCCAGTCTTGCCAAAAACAGAACAAACTTCTCCCCAAAAAAGACGAGCATCGCTGAAGGTAGCCCCAACCTCACAGAAGGTAGAATGAACTTCGCCAAGAGCAAGACAAGCCTCTTTGAGGATAGCCCCAGTCTCGCCAAAGAGAGCCCCAACTTCGCTAGAGGCAGAGTGAACTACCGAAAGTGAAGACAACCCCAGCTTCGCCCAAAATGAAGCGAACCACACCAGAAGTAGCATCAATATCGCTGGAGGCAAAATAAGCTTCGCCCCTGGCAAGGTCTTAGCAACCCTCGCCCAGAGTAAAGGTCAGGACTCTCAAACGTCCCTCAAGTTTGGACGTCAGTCAACAACCTCTCTGGGGGTTCTCTTTAAAGTGTCTCGCGATGCTCATTGTGCTTCCTTAAAGGTTAACAAGCAGCGACAGCAATCTCGCAAGGACAAGGCTGCTTTCGACCTTGATCTCCAGGAGTTCATGGTTAATATGATCGGTGTAAACCGAGAAGATGGCAATAGCACTTTAGATCCAGATTATTCTCCTGGCATTAGAAGTATACATTCTGAGGCTGATGATGTCTATTGCCGCATTCGAGAGAGACAGGAGGTAGCTATCCCCTTTGAGTAATCCGTTTTGAGGTTGCTTGTTCAACAAACTCCTTCACAAGCTAATCATCCTTTTGCTAGCGGTGCTAACTCAATGATAGTGTCGAACACAACATCTAACTCAAGTCGAGAGCAGGAGTGGACTGCCAACATGGCAGACAGAGAGGTCATCAATGACCTTAGTCGCCGATTTGAGGCCCAAAAGAAGACATCCGATGAGTGCTTGGAGCGACTCAAAAATCTACTTCAACAACTGCTGCTTACTTATCAGCCCCCTACGAGCACTTCAAAAGGATAGTGGCCAAGTGACAACTTCCCTGAGAAGGAGTCACTGTACCAACAAGATGTTTTCTCCTCTCGATCGGAGTCTGAAACATCCAATGCACTGAAGACGAGGTGTAAATTAAAAACGCTCAAAAGTCTCCAAAACCAGTTCAATGCTCTTACACAGAGGACCGAGCTAAGTAAGGCTGGGATCACTTGACCTTATCCTATCGAATGGGACTTAGTTCCCTATTCGATGAAGTTTAAGCCGCCAACATTACACACGTTCAATGGCAATGGTTCCCCAAAACAACACATCTACTACTTCCATCAGCAGACAGGAAATGTAGTAGGGAATGACGCCATCAAGGCGACCTTTATTGGCACCCTTCGGAGTAGTCTTTGACCGTTTCGAATCCGGATGAAGGATCAATCAAATCTTGGGCTGACTTGGAATCACGCTCTTGACCCAATTCCACGAGGATCAATCTGATATAACAATGGCCGGGCTCATTCGAGAGACAGAGGTAGCTATCCCTTTGAGTAATCCGCTTTGAGGTTGCTTGTTCAACAAACTCCTTCACAAGCTAATCATCCTTTTGCTAGCGGTGCTAACTCAATGATAGTGTCGAACACAACATCTAACTCAAGTCGAGAGCAGGAGTGGACTGCCAACATGGCAGACAGAGAGGTCATCAATGACCTTAGTCGCCGATTTGAGGCCCAAAAGAAGACATCCGATGAGTGCTTGGAGCGACTCAAAAATCTACTTCAACAACTGCTGCTTACTTATCAGCCCCCTACGAGCACTTCAAAAGGATAGTGGCCAAGTGACAACTTCCCTGAGAAGGAGTCACTGTACCAACAAGATGTTTTCTCCTCTCGATCGGAGTCTGAAACATCCAATGCACTGAAGACGAGGTGTAAATTAAAAACGCTCAAAAGTCTCCAAAACCAGTTCAATGCTCTTACACAGAGGACCGAGCTAAGTAAGGCTGGGATCACTTGACCTTATCCTATCGAATGGGACTTAGTTCCCTATTCGATGAAGTTTAAGCCGCCAACATTACACACGTTCAATGGCAATGGTTCCCCAAAACAACACATCTACTACTTCCATCAGCAGACAGGAAATGTAGTAGGGAATGACGCCATCAAGGCGCGACCTTTTATTGGCACCCTTCAGGGAGTAGTCTTTGACTGGTTTCAGAATCTGGATGAAGGATCAATCAAATCTTGGGCTGACTTGGAATCACAGTTCTTGACCCAATTCCACGAGGATCAATCTGATATAACAATGGCCGGGCTCCTTTCGGAGAAACAAAGTGCAGATGACTCGGTCAGAGACTACATCGAGCGGTTTCGCAATTTAAGCTTGTGTTGCCGAGACATGCCGCTGCTGATGTTGCTCTAAACATGTCGGCAAAACTTTCTCAACTGAGTGGCATCCCACATGGGCGCTGTCAAGGCTAACTCGTGGAAAGATCTGATTGAGCAGGCGAAAATTGTCGAGAAATTCGCTGAGAGATTCAATCAACATGATCAGTGGTCAAGCGATGAAGACGATGATAGTGAGACAAGACAATACTCTGATGATGAGAATGAGATGGGACAATCCTCCTGATCAAAGTTCAACACTCTTCGAATCTCATCAAGCGGAACCATCAACACAGCCTCTTGCGGCTATGGCAACGCTTCTTCAGCAACGCCA
This sequence comes from Asparagus setaceus, assembly GCA_012295165.1. Classification (NCBI taxonomy): domain Eukaryota; kingdom Viridiplantae; phylum Streptophyta; class Magnoliopsida; order Asparagales; family Asparagaceae; genus Asparagus; species Asparagus setaceus. The sequence goes on along the minus strand of CM022709.1, from coordinate 20,735,503 downwards.
ACCCAGCCTCCTACGACTATGGCAACGCTTCTTCAGCAACACCAAACCAGCTTCTTACGACTATGGCAACACTTTCCCAGCAAAGCCACCCTAGTTTGTCATCTTCGTCTAGTCGGGTATGAGCCCTTAATTTCTTCAGTATGTCCAACAGTACAACCTCTGCTGAAGTAATTAGTCGTCAAGTTTAACATCACACATCTGACGATGGCCTTTACACCTTACATGACATCAGAAGTTAGCCCTCTACGGGTACTCATGATGAAGCCAGAATCTTTGAGTTTCGGGCTTGTGAAATCATTCTCTCCTTGAGTTTTCAAGCTTTACGAGGACGTTGCAAACAAGATGTCTGAATCAAATGTCACCTCAGACCACTAAATATGACAATTGTACTTCGATGGCGCATCAAGACGCAACCACAAAGGAGTAATTATTGTAGGAGTAGGGGTAGTGCTAATCGACCCCCATGGTCATGTTCTTCCTCGGGCATACTCATTAACCGAGCCATGCTCCAACAACGTAGCCGAGTATAATGCCCTTATAATCAGCTTATAACTCGCTCAAGACATGGGTGTCAAATATCTTGAAGACCATGGTGATTCCAAGCTGATCATGAATCAGATCAAAGGAGAATATGAGGTCCGCCATAATGACCTCATACCTTACCACAAAGCGACATCGAAACTTGCCTAGTCATTCGAAGGTTTCTACATTAACTATGTAGCTCATCTCGAGAACACTCATGTGGATGCTCTGGCATCCCTTGCAGCCACACTTGCTTTGGCATCCAAAGCTACTAGGCGCATCACGGTGGCTAGCCATCAATCACAAGTAGAAAATTGACCTAACTAGACGGATCAAACTAGACGGAAATTTTCCGTCTAGTTTGATCATTTTTTAATTTTTTTAATTTTTAAAATCAACCTAGACGAATTTCCGTCTAGTTTATCAACCTAGACGAATTTCCGTCTAGTTTATCAACCTAGACGGAAATTTTCCGCCTAGTTTGGTGGACCCCACCCAAAAAATTTAAAACCAAACCCTAACCTCTCCCTTCCTCAAATTCTCTCCGCTAAATTCTAAAAAAAAAATTCCTTCTCCGAACCCTCAACCCTAATCCCACCGATTTGATCGCCCGATGTTCGACTCCCGATCTTGATCCTGACGCCCGATGAACCTCTGATCTGTTCGACTTTTCCTCTCCTCCCCACCGTCTCCCCATCGCTCCCTCACCCTCCTCACGCCCCAGCACCGTCCCCACCCTGATTCCGCCGCCGGATCTCATCGCCGTCCGTCCTTCAGCTCTTTCTTAAAATTCAAGTTTTCAAAATTTATTTTGTTTATTGCTGAATTTAGTTTAAATACCCTAAATTATGACCTAAAATTAACAAGTAACAAGAGTATAAAACTAATTCAAAAATTCAGTTAATTACCCTACTCGAACAACCCGATTAATCATAAATTTAATTGAATATTTAGTTAAAGATTAACTCTAATTGAACACCAATTATGATAGCCGATTTACACTAAGTTCCGGCGTACTAAAATTATGTGTGATGATATGAGTTTGTGATGCTAAATTACGGAAATATAAAAATTCCATAATAGAGTGATATATAACACATTATAATAAATTATAATGTGTTATATATCCAATTTAGGTGAATGAAAAGATAACGTTACCCTAGATTTCCGTCCAATAATTACATCCAATTCTTTTGACTTATAATATATAAGATATACGACTCATATTTGGGTAGGAGATAAAATTTTCTACCCAAAATGATCGCTATGCTATATTATAATGAGAAAGAATTGGTACTAAAATTGTAATTATTGGATCCGTCCTTCTTGGATCGGGTTAGAATATAGTAGTGCATACATTCAACTTTGTATACTTTGTATGTTTTCATTTCTTGAAAGTTTCGTAGCACGATTCGTTGTTCTCCGTGTACAATAAGCTGCATGTTCTCACAGCTTCTACCGCCAATACGCATTATAACATCCGCGACAAAGGTACAGGAGAACAAATGGGTAAAGGCCAAATTTACAAGAAATGAAAACATACAAAGTATACGGTTGGATGTAGGCACTACTATATTCTTAATGGGATAGAAGCCTTCCTATGACAAAAGGTAGATTGTGGTAATTATTTCCTATATACATTTTAAATTTAATCTAAGAGAAATTTTTAAATTATTAAATGATGTATGTATGAGAGGTAGGATGTGAGTTGTGCGATATTATTACAGACGATTCATAAATTTACATGAAAGTAGTGAGAATAATTGAAGTTAATAATTGTATAAAATTTACGATGAGGGTAATTCCCGACAAATCGTGGATAGATATCCTCGACTTGAAAGATTTCGTGACACGCGATATAAGGAGGGATGTGACGCATTCATAAATTTACAAGAAATGAAAACATACAAAGTATACGGTTGGATGTAGGCACTACTATATTCTTAATGGGATAGAAGCCTTCCTATGACAAAGGTAGATTGTGGTAATTATTTCCTATATACATTTTAAATTTAATCTAAGAGAAATTTTTAAATTATTAAATGATGTATGTATGAGAGGTAGGATGTGAGTTGTGCGATATTATTACAGACGATTCATAAATTTACAAGAAATGAAAACATACAAAGTATACGGTTGGATGTAGGCACTACTATATTCTTAATGGGATAGAAGCCTTCCTATGACAAAGGTAGATTGTGGTAATTATTTCCTATATACATTTTAAATTTAATCTAAGAGAAATTTTTAAATTATTAAATGATGTATGTATGAGAGGTAGGATGTGAGTTGTGCGATATTATTACAGACGATTCATAAATTTACAAGAAATGAAAACATACAAAGTATACGGTTGGATGTAGGCACTACTATATTCTTAATGGGATAGAAGCCTTCCTATGACAAAGGTAGATTGTGGTAATTATTTCCTATATACATTTTAAATTTAATCTAAGAGAAATTTTTAAATTATTAAATGATGTATGTATGAGAGGTAGGATGTGAGTTGTGCGATATTATTACAGACGATTCATAAATTTACAAGAAATGAAAACATACAAAGTATACGGTTGGATGTAGGCACTACTATATTCTTAATGGGATAGAAGCCTTCCTATGACAAAGGTAGATTGTGGTAATTATTTCCTATATACATTTTAAATTTAATCTAAGAGAAATTTTTAAATTATTAAATGATGTATGTATGAGAGGTAGGATGTGAGTTGTGCGATATTATTACAGACGATTCATAAATTTACAAGAAATGAAAACATACAAAGTATACGGTTGGATGTAGGCACTACTATATTCTTAATGGGATAGAAGCCTTCCTATGACAAAGGTAGATTGTGGTAATTATTTCCTATATACATTTTAAATTTAATCTAAGAGAAATTTTTAAATTATTAAATGATGTATGTATGAGAGGTAGGATGTGAGTTGTGCGATATTATTACAGACGATTCATAAATTTACATGAAAGTAGTGAGAATAATTGAAGTTAATAATTGTATAAAATTTACGATGAGGGTAATTCCCGACAAATCGTGGATAGATATCCTCGACTTGAAAGATTTCGTGACACGCGATATAAGGAGGGATGTGACGATTCATAAATTTACATGAAAGTAGTGAGAATAATTGAAGTTAATAATTGTATAAAATTTACGATGAGGGTAATTCCCGACAAATCGTGGATAGATATCCTCGACTTGAAAGATTTCGTGACACGCGATATAAGGAGGGATGTGACGATTCATAAATTTACATGAAAGTAGTGAGAATAATTGAAGTTAATAATTGTATAAAATTTACGATGAGGGTAATTCCCGACAAATCGTGGATAGATATCCTCGACTTGAAAGATTTCGTGACACGCGATATAAGGAGGGATGTGACGATTCATAAATTTACATGAAAGTAGTGAGAATAATTGAAGTTAATAATTGTATAAAATTTACGATGAGGGTAATTCCCGACAAATCGTGGATAGATATCCTCGACTTGAAAGATTTCGTGACACGCGATATAAGGAGGGATGTGACGATTCATAAATTTACATGAAAGTAGTGAGAATAATTGAAGTTAATAATTGTATAAAATTTACGATGAGGGTAATTCCCGACAAATCGTGGATAGATATCCTCGACTTGAAAGATTTCGTGACACGCGATATAAGGAGGGATGTGACGATTCATAAATTTACATGAAAGTAGTGAGAATAATTGAAGTTAATAATTGTATAAAATTTACGATGAGGGTAATTCCCGACAAATCGTGGATAGATATCCTCGACTTGAAAGATTTCGTGACACGCGATATAAGGAGGGATGTGACGATTCATAAATTTACATGAAAGTAGTGAGAATAATTGAAGTTAATAATTGTATAAAATTTACGATGAGGGTAATTCCCGACAAATCGTGGATAGATATCCTCGACTTGAAAGATTTCGTGACACGCGATATAAGGAGGGATGTGACGATTCATAAATTTACATGAAAGTAGTGAGAATAATTGAAGTTAATAATTGTATAAAATTTACGATGAGGGTAATTCCCGACAAATCGTGGATAGATATCCTCGACTTGAAAGATTTCGTGACACGCGATATAAGGAGGGATGTGACGATTCATAAATTTACAAGAAATGAAAACATACAAAGTATAATGGTTGGATGTAGGCACTACTATATTCTTAATGGGATAGAAGCCTTCCTATGACAAAGGTAGATTGTGGTAATTATTTCCTATATACATTTTAAATTTAATCTAAGAGAAATTTTTAAATTATTAAATGATGTATGTATGAGAGGTAGGATGTGAGTTGTGCGATATTATTACGACGATTCATAAATTTACATGAAAGTAGTGAGAATAATTGAAGTTAATAATTGTATAAAATTTACGATGAGGGTAATTCCCGACAAATCGTGGATAGATATCCCTCGACTTGAAAGATTTCGTGACACGCGATATAAGGAGGGATGTGACGCATTCATGCGATATGCCGAAATGAATCCGAGAAATCTAAAGAGCGGTGCTATGTATTTTCCATGTTGTAGGTGTAGGAATATGAAGCTACTGGATAGAAATGATATACGGCTCCATCTAATTAAATCAGGCTTTGATGAGAACTATAAATATTGGTCATATCACGGAGAAGATTGTATTGAAGATGAGGAGCCGAATGTGCATGTTGGTACGTCCGGCTTACTGCTAGATGACACAGAGAGAATGTTCAATGACATGGTTTCACGTCCGATCGAAAGTAATATCGATGACAATGGGGAAGATGATACCGAGATGACATTGAAGATGATATCGGAAATGATGCTAAAAAGGTCGTAGATGTCGAAGGTGAGGAAAATCTTGAAGATATGCCGCCTTCCGCAGATGTAGAGGAGATAATGAAGCTAGTAGAAGATTTTGTACAAGGAGCCAAGATCCATTGTTCTTCCTAATAACAATGAAATAAATGATGAGGAAAGTGAAGATAATTGTGATGAACCACTTGAGTCATCTGATGATGTTTGGCAAGAATTTTCGTACACGCAAAATGTGGCGCTTGATATGGAAGATCATGGTAATCAAACCGACATTCAGAATCTTATTGCAAATTAATGATGATAGGTATGAGCTACGTTCCAATGCATTATTATTTTAAAAATAAGGATTAATAATATTATGTAATTAGGGTATGATAATAGACTTCCAAAATTTTCAATGCATTTATGATATTAATTGTTGAGTTTCTTGATAATTTATTTTTGCAGATGAGGAATATGAGGAATATGAGGAATATGAGGCTATTCTGTAAGAAGCGTGATAAGACCCGGAGTACCACCCCCGGCTCCGGTCACAATGAGCATACATCAGGACCCTCTAGTGCCCCACCACCACCACCTCCGCATGAGGGTATCAATTATTTAACATATTAACTAATTTTTATTCTCAAATTAGTCATCTAACTTATATTATTTTTGTTGCGATCGGGTTTTTCCACACCATACCAACTGTGCACCACCACCACCACCACATCCTCATACCGGTATAAATTATTTAATATATTAATAAATTTTAAATAAAAATTAGTCATCTAACTTATATCGTTTCTTGGTTGCAGATTGGGATTTTCAACACTGCACCAACTCGGTGCACCACCACCACCACATCCTCATCTTGGTATAAATTATTTAATATATTAATAAATTTTAAATAAAAATTAGTCCTCTAACTTATATCGTTTCTTGGTTGCAGATTGGGATTTTCAACACTGCACCAACCCGGTGCAACACCAATATCGCCTTTATGCGGGTACAATTGATTTAATGGTTGCATAAATTTTGGAAAAAAAATTAGTAATGAAGCTCATATTGTTTTTTGAATGCAGACTTGGGTTTTTCGACACCCGCCATCCGGTGCACCACCGTAACAATCACATGAGACGTATTAATACTCGCTATCATTTATAGGTGTGATTTATTAATTATCGAAAGTATTAATTATCCTCTTTATTAATTGATTGCAGACTCATGGACACCCTCCTTCTCTTCTCCAACATTTTATACTGATTTGCGGTCCAAGACAGATGAGTATCGCCGCCTACCCCTACCTCAGACGCCGACACCTCCGTAAAAGTAGCAATGAAGCACCACCTTTAGCGGATAAAAGGTATAATGAGATCATGCCTATAATGGAGGTTAGAATGACCGCTATACCGGCTAAAAAAGGGAGGAAGATAAAGGTAATTTTATAGGTGTCCTATAGTAAGGACTTTTAATTTTATTGTAATGTGGTTACGTGTTATCTAGTTACATGATATATTATCATATTGTTATTATTATAGGTGCTATGCCGATCGGATAGCTGGTCGACGCTCGGGCAAGCCCGAGTCCAAACAACCACCAAGGGCATGAGAGCCATTATTCACGGAATAATGAAGCATTGCCTATTGGTGCTTAGGCTAAATTTAATAGTTACATCGGGTTCTCGTGACGAGAGCAAGCATTGTCAATCCGTATTTCAATTTTAAGGAACTACCGTGGACAAAGATATGAGCAGATATGGAAGGACCTTATGGTAATTATTCATGTTATTCATTTATTATTGAATAGCAATAGATATTGTATATATAATTAAAATATGCCTTCCTATTTTACAGGAATATTTTTGTCTTGAGGACTTTCGTGGGCTTGGAACTATGTTTTTAATGTTAAGGTTGAAACCATCCTCAAACAAAGGAGACATCAAATTAAGACAGACATATGACAAGTATACCGAGGACTGGCAACATTTTGAACATTGATGAAAGGGTTGACAAGCTTCATTTCACAGCTCTCCTCATGTATTGGGACACTGAGGCCGCACAGGTTAGTTTTATGATATACTATATACATGTCATGATATTTTCATTCATTGTAACTTTACTGATATTTAATTTTTTAAAGAACAAATCAACGAAGGGTCAAGAATAGAGGAAAAAGTTACATGACCACCATTTGGGTTCACACTCCTATGCTATCTTGGAGGATGATTATTGTCGAGCGGGTATATATTATTTTAAATATTTAAAGATCTTCGTTTAATATGACGACAAAGTCTCATAAATTTATAAAATTACTGTGGAAAATCAATAATGCCGATGAACATAAAGGCAAAGTTGGCATATGCTAACTTCGATCTGTGATAAAGCTAATGAGAAAAATAAGGATAAGATGAAGGCAAACCTCGAGTTGGTGGTAAGACTTAATTATAACTTATTTAGAATTGTTAATCGAATTTCTTCAATTTTCTTTAAATTTTTTAGATCTTTTCTCAAAGTTGCAATTGACGCTTAATCTTGATAATTTATGTAGGAGGGTTTGAACTTGCAACAAAGGAGGCGGCAGAATGCATATGTCTCAAGAGGGAGCGAAGGAGAGCCCGATCCTCACATGCTATCGAGAGGATAATATCAATCTTACTCGAACGTGTTGGGATATAATAGGTAAACAATCAAAACGAATACTAAATATTGATATAACCTTGCTATTTGATAAAAATTCATGAGTACTTAGTGAATATTAACATATTTTGAATAATAAACATAATAAGAGTATTTAATTTATTAAATTTAACATAAAACTTATGTGGTTCCTTTTCACCCATAATAATAGGAGAGGAAGATATCCATTGCACGGTGTTGGAGCTACTCCGCATTAGATCATTCATCGCATCCTCCATGTCATCTACAGCCACAACAAAGACCATCCAAGATTTCGCTATGCCACTTGTTCTACGAAGTCTCCGCTTTCACGTGGAAGGGTGGACCCCGAATTGCTCGCTCAGTGACTAAGGAGATGAGTAATCGTTGTGTTGAGGGCCCGCACGATGGACGAGGTCATGTCTTACATTGTAGGTTGCTTGGTCGGGTGTGATACTCACGATTCGCTGGAGATGTTATAGGACTTATAACATCAAAAGGGTAGTACCGGTTCAAAGAAGCAAATACAGTATTTTATTTCGTGTTGATCCAATTTCAAAATGAGTTCATAAATTCTATTATAATTACATGACTCCTTTAAATGCGTAAAATATCCATATAATTATATATTGGTCTCCATAATATTTAATAGTTACATACTATGTAGAAAATATTTCTATTGCATATCGGTTCCACGAAAAATTCAATAATTGCTTATTATTTTCTTTAAAGTGAAAACATAAGGAACTAATGCTAAATTGAATATTTAGGGACTAATACATAAAGAAAATATTTAGATTTGATATAATGTCAAATTCACATGATTCTATAACAAAATTAATTTGACTTTCAGTGGAGATGACGATAATTGACCCGCTGCTGACAAGATGTGAGGTTTGAATTTTTGGGAATTTTATACACTAAACAAGATTTATTTGCAAGAATACTTTATGTTATTTGTACTCAAGATTCTTTGTATATTTGTTGTAAATAAATGATTCTCGAATGTGTGCATTGGATTGTTGGTTGTGGGCGGATTGGATTGTTGAAACAGTTTATTGGATTGTTGGATGCATATTATTGGATTGGATTGGATTGGATTGGATTGGATTGGATTGGAATATGGTTGGATGTGTATTACATTTTGTTTCGATTGTATATATATATTGATTTGTATATCGTAAATGTAAAATGCGGAATAAACCACATTTCAAAGATATTTTTTTTGAAATAATAGCAACCTAGACGAAAAACCGTCTAGGTTGATCAACCTAGACGGTTTTCCGTCTAGGTTGTACCTAGACGGAAAAACCGTCTAGGTTCATCAACCTAGACGGATTTCCGCCTAGATTGTAAACTAGACGGAATTTCCGTCTAGGTTGTACCTAGACGAAAACCGCCTAGGTTAGTCATTCTAGACGGTTTTCCGTCTAGGTTGTAACCTAGACGGAAAAATAAACCGTCTAGGTTGATTTCCGTCTCGTTTGATCAACCTAGACGGAATTTCCGTCTAGATTGACGCAATCTAGACGGAAATATTCTAAACGGAATTTTCTAGACGGAATTCCGTCTAGTTTGGTCAAACTAGACGGAAATGTGACCAAACTAGACGGTTTTTTCCGTCTAGATTGATCAATTTTCTACTAGTGAATTATGCTCCCCAGAGCATATTCTTGAAGCCAACGAAGTGCATGCCATGCCAACTCACTTTGAAGATAATGATTGGCGGTTCCCAATCATCGATTATGTCTTGCACGGAATTCTACCAGATAGTCTGAAGCAAGCAATCTCTATTTAAAGAAGAGCTCCGCGCTTCTTCTATGATTTTGCCACGCAGACTTTGTACCGATGATCTTTTGACGGTATTTTTCTCCGATACTTATCACCAAGTGAAGCTCGAGAAGCATTAAAGCAAGCCCACGATCATTTATGTGGAGCTCATCAACCAGGTCCCCAGCTTCAGGACCGACTTCGTCGTCTAGATTATTACTAGCCGACAATGATAGTAGATGCGGTAGCATATGCTAAACGATGTCATGTGTGTCAAGTTCATTCTGACTTCCTACATCAACCTCCGGAGGAATTACATCCGATAGTCGCCTCATGGCCATTTGAAGCCTGGTGCATGGACATCATTAGGCCGATCAGCCCGCCGTCCACCAAAGGCCAACGATTCATCCTGGCCATTACAGATTACTTCACCAAATGGGCCGAAGTTGTTCCCCTCAGAGAAGTCAAAACATCTCACGTAATTAAATTCTTGAGACATCATGTGATCTACTGATTCGGTGTCCCTAGACGAATCATTCACGATAACGGTCCACAATTCGTCAGTCAACTGTTCTTCAAATTCTGCAACAAGTTTAAAATTCAAGATGTGGCTTCTACGCCATACAACCCAGCTGCTAATAGTTTAGCTGAAGCTTTCAACAAAACCGTCATCAAACTTTCGAAGAAGTTTGTCTCCTCCAACAGACGAGATTGGGACGAGAAACTTAGAGAGTGCTTATGGGCTTATCAAACAACAGTCTGCACTCCCACTGGATCTACGCCATTCTCTTTGGTCTACGGATGTTAACCCGTGATCCCTCTGGAAATCCAGGTGCCATCATTAAGAATCGCCATTGCCGAGAAGATGACGATCGAAGAACATCATCAAAAACGTCTACAAGAACTAGAAGCGCTAGACGAGCTGAGATTTCAAGCTTAGCAACGAATCGAGATCTACCAATCACGGATCTCGAGAGCCTTCAACAGGAGAGTCAAAGAACGATCCTTTAAAGAAGGCGACTTGGTCTTAGCCGTTCGTCGACCCATGGTCATGACGCATAAGACTAAAGGCAAATTCCAACCCAAATGGAAAGGTCCGTTTGTAGTAGAGGCAATCTACTCAAATGGAGCATATCGCCTAATTGACCAACATGACAATAGGCTCATGGCGCCAATCAACGGGAATTTTCTCAAGAAATATTACCATTGATCTTGGCCAATTTTATCTCCCCGCAAAGATCCTGATCACGTTTAAGTTTTCACCTATGACCGTAAATATTGATCATCCTGATATATAAAATCCAATTAAATTCCCAATGAGTCGTCAAGTTAACACTACATCTCTGCTTGACTCCAAATGCATTATCACTGTCATGTTAACATTACACCTCTGAACAGTGTCAACTTGATCAAACCGTCATATTAACATTACACCTCTGAACAGGTTTTTCATCCTAAATGATCTGACTGGTTAACATTACACCTCTGTCAGACCATTTCATCGGCCGGTTAACATTACACCTCTGTCGACTTATCTTAGCAAATTTGACTGGTTAACACTACACCTCTGTCAATATGCTCTTATAAAAAATCGATTAGTTAACATTACACTTCCATCAATTTCCTACCGTTAAGTTAACACTACACTTCCAAACGATAGTCGTCCTTTAGACTCTTTTGAACCGATCGGTTAACACTACACCTCTGTCGGTCACTTCCTTTGGCATGTTAACATTACACCTCTATCAAAATTCCTTAGTACTATTATGTTAACACTACACCTCTGAACAGTACTAACTTTACAAACTTGATATGTTAACATTACACCTCCATCGCTTGATTCACAACCGCTAACATTACACTTCCATCAATTTCCTACCGCTAAGTTAACACTACACTTCCAAACGATAGTCGCCCTTAGACTCTTTTGAACCGATCGGTTAACACTACACCTCTGAACAGTATGTACCATTGGACTTACACCTATGTTAGTCCCCTTTTCGAGTCGATATGTTAACCTTACACTTTTGTCGATCTCTCCTCACCTCTAATGGGATTATGAAGTTAAACTATTTCCTAACCTCCAATGGGATTATGAGATTAAACTATTTCCTAACCTCCGACTGATATACGAGGTTAAACTGCTCCCTACACTCCGATGAGTATACGAGTATAAACTGCTTCTCCATGCTCCAATGCCTTAAGAGCTTAAACTGTGTAGACTCCAACAGGTACATGAGTATAAATTGTTTCTTATGTTCTAACTACACGGATGCCTAAACTGTGGACACCATGAATCTCTTTGGCTTGGTCGAGATGATGGAATACTCCAGCTACGTACGAGTATAAACTAAGGTTAAATATCCGGCTATGATCCAATGGTTATGCCAAGATCCAACTATGCTTTAGCAGCTACGCCAACATTCGACCATGCTCTAGCAGCTATATAAACATTTTGACACACTCCAGCAACTTCGCTCCAAATATGGGTTCCAAACACATAATTGGATGGAATCTATACAACAAGCACTTTAAAATACAACCGAGCATTCAACCAAGATGAATCTACAGCAAAGGAAGCCACGTTCAACAGTACACTTCTGACAACCAAGTAGACAAATGAGGATAAGTTTCAACCTAAGCAAGACGACTCAAGCTACGTTCAACAGTACACCTCTGATAATCGCCCAAAGTATTTTGTTCCCTATTACAAGTCTGAATACAGGATCACGAAAACTTTGGGGGGGGGGGGTGGCGGCGTCTTGTAGACGGTTAAAAAAATACTCTCTCTTGGACCAATACTCAGTCTGAGTCCAAGAAGTGAATGCCCATGGGCTAAACACTTCAGATGGGCTCAAGCATCAGCATATGGTAGGCTACAGCGAAGTTCACCAAAGCCATAGTGAAGTTCACCGAAGCCGCAGCGAAGTTCACCAAAGATGTAGCAAAACTCACCCAAGCAATAGCGAGCTTCACCGAATAGCCCACATGAGCCGTGTCATCCATTCTAGCGAAGTTCGTTGATGGCCGTTGTTACCGAATCTCGCCTTGACCATTATTGGCGAACCTCGCCCATGGCCATTATTGGTAAACCTCGCCCATGGTCGTTATTAGAAAATCTCGCTGTGACCATTATTGGTGAACCTCGCCCACGACCATTATTGGCGAACATCGCCCATAGCGGTTATTGGCGAACCTCGTGCATGGCCGTTATTGGCGAACCTCGCCTATGACCGTTTTTAAAGGCTACTTTTAAGGAAGCGGTTAATGACTACTAACTCACTATTTAAGGGGAGTTAATGGCCACTAACTCCCTCATTTAAGGGGAGTTAAGGCCCACTAACTCACCCATTTAATGGGAGTTAAGGCCCACTAACTCACCCACTTAATGCACCCAAGCCTATAAATAGGCATAATCAACATGAAGTAAGAAACAGAGAGGGTACAGCAGAGAGGCGGAGGAAAGGTCTTTGCCATTGAGGGGGGAGAGAGAGAGAGAGAGAGAGAGAGAGAGAGAGAGAGATTCAGAGGCTAGACAAAAAGCCCATCTCTCCTCCGTTCTCATTGATCTTCTTAGATCATTATCATCGGATAATTATTTGGCCCAATCAACGATCCTTCTGAGAAATGATTCGTTCTCCTCAGCTAGTCATCTAGCTTAGTCAACAGTTCTTGTGAGAAAGGATTTGTTAATATCTCTTCATCCAGAGAAGACTGCGCTATCTTTTAAGAGATCAAAGATCATCAATCAAGCGAAAGTGTCAATAGAAGACTGAGCTATCTTCCAAATCACTGAGCTTGCATCCACAGCAAAAGACCCATCATTTTAGTCGGACCGTCAATGGAGTACAAGATCGACACTCCACCGGCACATGGAAAAGAACCCCCGAAAATATAAATTTCCCTTTGTTTCACTTGTAACATCTTTTATTGTAATCTGTGTCAATTGCAATAGAAAAGACCCGAAACACAGCCGAGTCCAAGCAGTTAGCTTACTCGGCTGATACTTTACAGGTGTCAGCCGCGGGAGGATTGATTCACTCTTGTTATTAATGTGACGGTGACAGGAGAAGTACGGTGCTGACAAGATCCGATGAGTCATTAAGACTTTTGGGAAGGGTATAATCATGACTCTTACCATGCATTAATGTGATGGTGACTGGCTGTCGGTGAGGGGTCTGAGAACGACCGCCTTTCATCTCCGCTCTGCGAGAGGGCCGAGAAGGGACGCCTTTCGTCTTAGCCCTCGAGGGAGACGAGAAGGGACGCCTTTTGTCTCGGTCCTCAAGGGAGACGAGAAGGGATGCCTTTCTTCTTGGCCTTCGCGAAGTCGGTGTGCCCGAGTCGGTGTGTAGTCCGCTTGAGACACGTGTTAGCTAGTTGATTCTGATTAACACTTCATTATTTCTATGGCACAACATATAGCATAAACGTATATTTTGTAAACTAAATCTAACTATAAGAATGAAGAAGGAACCAAAATTACATGAGAAATAAGCGTCGAATGAAATAGGGCAAATTTTGTAATTTAAGTCAGGTATAAGGGTAAAGAAAGAACCAAAGTACATGTGGCATACTTCATAAGAAATAAGGGTATGTTTCTTAATATAAATTAAGTATAAGTGTAAAGGAGGGATGAAAAATACACGTGACAATGGAAAAAAGCATATTCCTGGAATTTGCTGACAGTCAACTAACGGTAGGTAGACCGTGAAACAATTAGGAAACATGGGCTATTTAAGTGTTTAATGGCAAAAACGTTGGGTACTCATCTGAATGATTTAGAACATTGGGTATTTAAGTGAAATTCGAGGGAAACCTTTAGTACCTAAATGTCATTTATTCTTTTTTTTTAAGACTCTTTACGAGAAAGTTTTTGTATTTTGGTAAAGCTTTTGTATTTGGGTGGAAGGATGAGACTGTCTATCAAGTATAATGTGATAGGACAGCTAGGACGGATGTTGAATATGTGGGGACAATTGTTGCATTGGTGACTCAAATCTGATCGGAATGAGAATTGTTGAGAGAGATATTCTGTGTAGATAAACTAACCTATCGTTTGAAAGTAGAAGTATAAACATAAGGGTTGATTTGGCATAACTAGACTAAACCAATTCAGTTTTGGTCCATGGGGAGGTGGAACAATCCTGATCTTTTAATTGTGGGATCTACCGAATCAGTCAATAATATTAATTTATATAACCAACTATAGAGACTCTCTATAATCAATGATGCAGAGAATCATTGCCCCATTGAACCATGAAAATTGACCTACAATGAAACAGGGTTAAATCATGAGACTAAAAATTAGAATTAGCAACTTCTGTTCGACAAACTAAGTTGCTTAAGTGCTTAAAACTCAATAAATCCAAAGCAATCATGCCAAATAAAGCAAAATCCGAATCCTCTACATTAAGAAGTAATCGAAAGATCGTTACTTTTTTTTAACAATAAAATATTATGATTTATTTTATTGTGAGAATAAGTGCAATTTTTGAAAATAATATAATTTATTATTATTTTTAGGATATTTTATAATCGTTAATCACGATCCATTAAAAATAGACGATTTATATTAGAGGCAGTGATCTTTCCGCTCCGCTGCTTTTTTAAATTGTGGATATAGAGGATCACACACGCACATCTTCAAGCTCTCCAATCCTAATCCTTCCTCCAATATTTATACACGCACCCAAACAACTCCTCCATCTCCCAACACCACCATCTCAATGGCAAGCCCCGCCCCATCACCTTCACCCCAAACCAACATTCCCGACGAAACCCCACAACCACCGCCCCCACAACTCAAAACCTACGAGCTCACAGCCTGCTCAATCTCCTACACAAAACCCACCGCCCCCTTCCCCCTCCTCTTCAGCAAGCCCTGCCAGCCTCGTCTCCCCCCTACGTTCATCCTCAACTCCATCTCCTTCACCGCCCGCCCCGCCGAGCTCCTCGCCATCGTCGGCCCCAGCGGCGCCGGCAAGTCGACCCTCCTCGACATCCTCTCGGCCCGCGTCGCCCCCTCGTCCGGCCACCTCCTCCTCAACTCCTCCCCCCTCCACCCCTCCTCCTTCCGCCGCCTCTCCGCCTACGTCCCCCAGCACGACTCCTCCCTCCCCCTCCTCACCGTCTCCGAGACCTTCCTCTTCGCCGCCCGCCTCCTGTTACCCGACCCCTCCCTCATCGCCCCCGCTGTCGCATCCCTCCTCGTCGAGCTTCGCCTGTCGCACCTCGCCGACACCCGCCTCTCCGATGGTTTATCCGGCGGGGAGCGTCGGCGAGTGTCCATCGGGCTGAGCCTCCTGCATGATCCCGCCGTCCTACTCCTCGACGAGCCGACGTCTGGACTTGACAGCACGTCCGCGTTCAATGTAGTCCAGTCGCTGAAGTCGATCGCCGTGTCGCGTCGACGGACGGTGATACTGTCGATCCATCAGCCGAGCTTTAAACTGCTGTCGGTCATTGATTCGATCCTGCTTCTCTCGAAAGGGTCAGTGGTTCACCACGGTGACGTTGCGTCGCTGGAGCGGTATCTTGACTCAGCTGGTTATAGTGTCCCCGCTCAGCTCAATCCGCTCGAGTACGCAATGGATATTGTCGACCAGCTCCCGACCACAAAGTCATCGGCATTTAGCCAGTCGTCGCCCCCGCCGGAGAAATTCAAGAAACGGGCGACGGAGGTGCGATACACGAGCTCGAGAGCTCGTGAGATCGCCACCCTCTATATCCGCTTCTGTAAGATTATCTACAGATCAAAGCAACTGCTACTTACAAACACACTCGAAGCTTTAATTGTTGGATTTCTTCTAGGCACAATCTACATTCATGTAGACTACAACAAACAAGGAATGGATAACAGATTTGGGTTCTTCGCATTCACCTTGACCTTCCTCCTCTCCTCAACAACTGAAACGCTACCGATCTTCGTCAACGAGCGCCCGATCCTCCTCCGAGAGATTTCATCGGGGGTTTATCGCCTCTCGTCGCATCTCATCGCCAACACTCTCGTGTTCCTCCCTTACCTCTTCATAATCTCCCTTCTCTACTCCTTCTCCGTCTACTTCATCGTCGGTCTCTGCAGCTCGTGGACAGCCTTTGCCAACTTCGTCATGATCGTCTGGACTGCAATCTTAACCGCGAACTCTTTCGTTCTTTTCATAAGTTCGATGTCACCCAATTATATAGCCGGGACGACGCTTGTCACTGTGTCACTCGCCGCGTTCTTTTTGTTCTCCGGGTATTTTCTGTCAAAGGAGAGTATGCCGGCGTATTGGTTGTTTATGCATTACTTGTCGCCATATAAATACGGGCTCGATGCTATGCTGGCGAACGAGTACGGTTGCGAGGCTGGACGGTGTTTCGAGTGGTCGGAGGAGGAGCAGGCGGTGTGTGTGGTGGCGGGGAAGGATGTGTTAGAGAGTAGAGGGTTGAGGGTGGGGCAGAGGTGGGAGAATCTTGAGGTGTTGGTGGGGTATTTTGTTTTGTACAGGGTTTTGTATTGGGTTGTGCTTAGTAGGAGAGCTTCTAGCTGTAAGAGATAGTTTTGTGTTTGATGTTTTGGTTCGTGTTGATGTAATAAGTGTAAACTTTGCTTGTGATAACTGGTTCGTAGCTAATTTGTGCATTTGTACCAACATTAATGCATCAGATACCATCAGAATTCTGCAATTTAAACATGTTTAGTTGAGGTAGTATAATTTTTCACAGATATTATGTGTCCTGATTTGTGTTTCTTTGAGAAAAATGCAGGAGACAGTGTATAAACATTCGATATCTGAGTAACTAATAGAAAGTAACGAGTATAACTCATTATAATTCATGAAAGATGAACTCCTTCATATATTTATTTATCTTTAGTAGTTAGATAGTAGTTAGAAATTCAGTAGATTCTCCAGCTGACGTGCATTCTGATTGGTGAGGACCGGCAAGTGATGAGGAGAAAAATTGGATCTTGGAATGAAGCGAACCCAAGGTGTCACCTTTTGGCTGTTCATTTGGGAGAGTTAGTGCCCCTACTCACGGGTTGTCAATCCCTTTGCTTCCTCGTGAACTTCCTTTGTCCACAGCCAGCGAGTCACAAGAAATAGAAAAGGTTTACGGACTCTTAACTTTGTTTGATACCAACTGAAACTGTGAAACAATTATCACTTAAATACAGCTGTGATTGTTGTAGCAGCTATCAGATGTACGTGATTAAATAGTTACAAATGTTTGAATTAGTTCTAAAATTTTACGATTTGCATCTATAGTTATTGTTTTCACTAGATTTCAGCAAATAAGATGGGGATGAAAAAGGTAGCTGAGAAAAGAGTAGCCATAGTAGTATGAATTTGTGATCGTTATGTCCTTGAACATCTAATGAAAATTATATGATATTCTTAAAATATTAATACATTTAATTATTGCACATATAATTTAGATATCTTTTCTATATTTGTTATAGTATCTTTAGGAGATTGCATTGTAGAGGATCAGGAAGCGTTCCAAATATTCTTCTAATTTTGATTTATTTTGATTAATAGTCACGATATGCATATTCTTCCTTGTTTTACATCATATTTCCAACAAGGAATTATCAGCAACTCATAAGATATGGAGCTTAGTAGAAGGACGTGACGACAGTGGAAGGATCTGCATCTGAAATATGTGGCTATGAGGCTGAAGACTTCAATTTTTTTTCTATACATATTTTATTTGATAAAAGGCTGAATGCAATAGGGCTACGTGTTAAAGATCAACACCGACTTAACTAAGTCGGTAGTCATCACAGACTCTAATAAGTTGACAAATAAGCCAACTTTCTTAGGCGGTTATTAACCCACGTAAAATAAGTGGTCTTTTAAGTCAGTGTTCTTTTGGCTTGTATAATTATCGACTCACATAGTCGGTTCATGGAGTCTATAAATACATGGTGAGTCCTAGTGAGTTTAGTGTGCACAAATGTGTTGAGAAAAATATAAGTGGGCTAGTGAGAGAGTTAGTAAGGAGTGGTGTGGGCGAGTGAAGTTAGTGAATGAATTGCATGCGAGGGCTAGTTGTGTAAAAGAATACTATTAAAATAGTGGAATATTTGTTTTGGTTTGTTTGACATCTTGAATTGTTTCTGAGTCTATTCATCCACTTAATTCAACAAGTGGTATCAGAGCGGACGGTCTGAGACCGGCTCTTTTCGCGTTAGGACTTTGTTCGTTTGTAGCAGTGTTCGTGGGGTTGTGGAGCTCAAGTTCGTGCAGAGTCCAGAACGATGAAGCCGGTTGGTCTGGGACCAGGCTTGCGTGGTGAATATTGAGAAAGTATATCACGTTACGATGACGGATCTAGCGAACACCATCGGTGCAGTCAAGAAACTCAATGGGCACAACTACAACTACTGGAGCACATGCATGCAGTCCTATTTACAAGGCCAAGACCTCTGGGAGGTCGTGGGTGGAGCAGAGACTACAGCACCACAAGAGGAAGGTGAACCCTTGAGAAAATGGAAGACAAAGGCCGGGAAAGCGATGTTTGCCTTAAAGACAACAGCGGAGGAAGATCTTTTGGAGCACATTCGAGAGGCCGAAACACTGAAAGAAGCATGGAGTGCTTTTACGACACTCTTCTCCAGATCCAATGATGCACGATTGCAGATGCTCGAGAGCCAACTCATGAATACAAAGCAAGAGAATATGTCCATCAGCAAATATTTTCTGAAGATAAAAACTCTCTGCCGTGATATTGCTCAATTAGACACTGATTCAAAAATTCCTGAAGCAAGAATGAGGAGAATAATCATGCAAGGGTTGAGACCTGAGTATCACGGGCTCATAGCCGGTATTCGTGGGTGGCAAGTTCAACCATCAATTTTAGAGTTGGAAAATCTATTGGTTGCACAAGAAACACTGGTTAAGCAAATGATCGGTGTTTCGATCAAAAATCAAGATGAAGCTCTCTTCAATAGCAAAAGTCAACCACGAGAGCAATCCAACTTGCAGTCTGGAAGATGAGGGTTTCGTAAGCAGCTGGGGAGACCCCCTACACTGGCAGAGGAAGAGAACGATGAACTAGAGCATGACAGAAGAAAGAGCAAGGTGATGGTCAAACTTGACGACGAGAAGGAGGATGCTACAACTGCGGCAAGCCAGGACACTTTGCACGAGACTATCGCTATAAAAGACGACCAGCAGAAGGTAACACCGCAACCTCGAGCAGCTCTCAGTTGAGCATTGAAGATGAATGGGATGCCCAAGCATCTATGGCCATTGTAGAAGAAGAATTAGTTCCGGAAGAAAAGGAGAATGAAATAGCCTTCATATCCATCGCAGCTGAATCAGAGCATGTATTTGCAGCAGTCATGGATCGAGGAGTCAGATATAGTAATGATTGGATTGTGGATTCTGGTTGCTCCAACCACATGATAGGAGATAAGGAGAAATTAGTAAATATGTCCGAGTATCGAGGAAGACGAGAAGTAGTGATCGCCAATAACACAAGATTGCCAATCACTCATATTGGCAAGTCGGTGATCACGCCACGCTCTAGCTCACAGGAAGTGTAGTTGCAGAATGTGTACCACGTTCTAGGTATAAAGAAGAATCTCTTATCCGTCTCGCAGATGACGTCATCTAGCAATTATGTAGTGTTTGGATCGGATAATGTCAAGGTATATCACAGCTTAAAGCTTTCCGAGGAACCACTGATGGAAGGAAGAAAGTAAGAAAGCTAGAGTCTATCTATGTGATGTCGGCTGAATTTGTATACGTAGACAAGACTCGGAAGAATGAGACGGCTGATTTTTGGCATGCAAGATTGGGGCATGTAAGTTATCATAAGCTCAAGATTATGATGGAGAAATCAATGGTGAAAGGTATTCCTTATTTAGAGGTTCAGAAAGACACCATATGTGCCAATTGTCAGTATGGTAATGTGCATCAACAGCCTTATCAGGAGTCAGAGTTTAGAGCCAAGGAGCCTTTAGAGCTTGTGCATTCGGATGTTTTTGGCCGAGTGAAGCAACCATTGATTAGTGGATTGCAATACATGGTGACTTTCATTGACGCCTTCTCGAGGTACGTCTGGGTATATTTTTTAAAAGAGAAATCTGAAGTTCTCTCAAAATTTAAAGAATTTCGAGAAGAAGTTGAAGGCGAACTCAGAAAGAAAATCCAATGCTTGTGAATGGATAATGGAGGAGAATACACCTCCAATGAGTTTATTGATTACCTTTGAGAACACAAGATCCGGAGGCAGCTGACGTGTCGGTACACTCCGCAACAAAATGGAATGGCTGAGAGAAAGAACCAGCACCTGGGAGAAATTTGTCGAAGCATGTTGCATGCTAAGAATGTACCAGGTCGCTTTTGGGCAGAGTGCATGAAGACCGCAGTACACGTGATCAACAGGTTGCCGCAGCCAAAATTAGATTTTGTATCGCCTTTCCAGAAGATATGGAATATCAAGCCCACTGTATCATTATCAAATACAGAGGCGGAGTATCGATCAGCAGCTATGGCAGCTCAGGAAAGCACGTGGCTTTTGCATTTGATGAAGGATCTACATCAATCTATAGACTATTCAATTACCTTATATTGTGATAATCAATCTGCAATTCGATTGGCAGAGAATCCAGTTTTCCATGCACGGACAAAGCACATCGAAGTTCATCATCACTTCTTAAGGGAAACAATACTTCAGTAAGAGATCATGTTGGAGCCAATCATGATAAAACAACAAGTAGCAGATACATTCACCAATGCATTGAGTCGCTCAAAGTTTGCAGAATTCAGAAGTCAGCTTGGGCTCGTGATTAGGGAAGTCGGTGTTGAGATGGAATGTTAAAGATCAACACCGACTTAACTAAGTCGGTAGTCATCACCGACTCTAATAAGTCGGCAAATAAACCGACTTTCTTAGGCGGTTATTAACCGCGTAAAATAAGTGGTCCTTTAAGTCGGTGTTCTTTTGGCTTGTATAATTACCGACTCACATAGTCGGTTCATGGAGTCTATAAATACATGGCGAGTCCTAGTGAGTTAAGTGTGCACAAATGAGTTGAGAAAAATATAAATGGGCTCGTGAGAGAGTTAGTAACGAGTGGTGTGGGTGAAGTGAAGTTACTGACTGGATTGCGTGTGAGGGCTAGCTGTGTAAAAGTGAAGTTAGTGACTGGATTGCATGTGAGGGCTAGTTGTGTAAAAGAATACTATTAAAATAGTGGAATATTTGTTTTGGTTTGTTTGTCATCTTGAACTGTTTCTGAGTCTATCCATCCACTTAATTCAACACTACGTATTTGACAAAAGACGAATGGAAAAGGGCTCGCTCAATCGAAACCCACAAGAATTTGATTCTCTGTATTTCCTTGTTGTTTTGTACTGTGATCTCTTTGTTTGAATCCCTGCATTGTTTCTCTAGGACTAGCTTTCTATGCAAGTAGTTCGCTTTTAAAAGCATATCATTCATTTTGTTCCATGCTTTTAACCTCAAATCAGCTCCGCGGGTGAAACCACTGTATGGGAGTAGCTTTAATCGTTAGATCTTTTACCTATCCAGGCTAATAGGTGGCAATAGATTCACTAGCGATACAGAGTATGATTTTAGAGATGGAATTGAGTAGGAAACCTCAAGTTTACCTGTTCTGTTTAGATGTTCAGATTGCTTATGTATTTATGTCGTTCATAGCGGGTGTTATTAGTTCCATTCTGTGTTGCGTACGCAACCCTCTTCCAGGAACTGCTGCATTTCATCTGCGTGGTCACGCTCATGTCTTCTCCTGGTCATGCACATCGACTGTAGCGTCCGATCGCCATACCCCCAGCCAGCAGCAGCAAGACTAACAGATAGTCAGGAACTAACCTCAGAGGGAAACACTTTAACCATTGTCGTCGTCAAATGCCATATAATCTACAATCTAGGAACTTAACAGGTATGGGTCCGGGTCAAGAGTTTTAACTCTAGTCCATAACCTGGACCTATTCCCCTTCTAGTAAATAGTGCTATAATCCTATTTTATTCTTGATTGAAGCACCAAGTACTGATTCTTATACATGGTGTAACACATTGAATCGTTTCAAAATAGCAAGAACATCTCAGAAAATGTGATCATGACAGCTCCATCAACAAGTTTAAACATCTGAGCACAAACTTGCGCGTACTTTTACTAATGAAAAAAACATGAGTTGATATGATGTTCTTATCTGATAAACTTTAAAGAGTAACTTATACATTTACGAGCAATTAATTAGACATTCTCTCAAACTGAGTAGAGCAACCACGTTAACATCATCACCATCGAAGGGAAAACTGACTGTAGTTTCCGTAAACAAAAATAATTCTCCTAAAGCGTTCGAAGCAATCGCCACTAAAATTTCTAAAAACAAAACGAACAAAAAATTGCCCAGAAAAACCATACTAAAAACGGATATTTCGGAAAACACATGAATGTGAATCATCAATAGCATAATTTAATGAATCTGATGTTCTTACCATTTTTCCATAAGCAGAAATCTTGTAACTCAACAGTTTGAGCAATTCTGTGTACCTGGTTGGCTTCTTCTTGAGAACCCGAATATATGCAGACAATCCAAGCCAAATCATTTCTTCTTCCTTCAATTCTAGAATTGGATTCATGCCATAACAATCTTCCATTTTACGCATCTGTTTCTTGATGAGCCGATACATAAATCTGATAAGAAAGTCACGATAGGTCAATGGACTAAGAAAAGGAGTTACTAAAGGGTTAATCGCAGATAGACTTCATGTAGTAAGTGAATTTCTTTTTGCTCTTCTACCCTCAAAGAAAGAGAAAATAGCTTTATGACAAATAGAACCCTGAGGCCAAACACTAACAGCACAAAGAGAGAAATCCCACTGAACAAATGACAGCTTAAAAAGTAAATGATAGTTAATTCTCAGACTAATATTAAGACTATTTTTAGAGTATGTGAGTAACATCTCCAGAATAGAAGATGATCATCAATCTTGAAGGATCTAGAAATAAGATCCATAGTCCCTGATAAAACAAAAAATAAGTAACAAACATGCTCAGTGATCGACAGTAAAGCTTCAAGGGATAAACTAAAGTGAATAATTGAATTATGATGACCATGAGGATAATTGCAGAAAACAGTTAACCTATACCTGAAAGAGTGATCAATTGCTTCAAGAACGCAACTTGGATGCAATTCACTCTTGTCTGGGATTCTACGAAAATAGCAGTGGAACTTCATTGCACAAAGCAGAAATGTCTGATAAGCATTTAACCTAACAACCCGAGAAGAATTTACACCAGAATCATAAAATAGTGCATGACACTTTGGTCGTGTAAAGTCACACAACTTAGCCTTCAAACCAGACAGACCGCTGATTTTTGATGTCACTGTCATGGTTGAGCTCATAGGAATATCCAAATACCTGTTTCAGTTCAATTATTAGATTAATAGTTTTCCGATAACTGCAAATAGTATAATTGCAAGAATGGATGATGAGTATTAATGACTAGGTTGCCTGATGTGTGCATAATTTCCAAGAAATTAAAGTCTACAACTGTCTGATATACTTAAACACAACTAAATGCTTTAAAAAATTAAGCAGAATAACCCGATGACTGCAGGTAAATACGGAGATTACCTTGTATAATCTGCTTGAATCTCCAAAGTCTGGCAGTTAACAAGCACACCGCTCCAAGGAAGAAACTGAATACCATCAGCTCCAATATATAGGCGGTGCTGTAGTAGCTCCACATGGCTCTTTTGTCCCACATCAAAATTTGCACCAAATTTTTGACTGTTCATTTCACAATTGTATTCATTAAATCCCCTTCTCATCCTTCTAAAGAAACTGAGAGCTTGCTGTTTTGAGGTGGATATAAAAATAAAATCGTCAGTCCACCTTAGTAACAAATAACTTGGAGATGATAAATTATCATGTCTGATCTCATTATTGCCCATTTCCAATGCATTGTTTTCCTGGGACTGATACTTTGGATCAGAAGAAATGTCATCAATTCTAATAGAAGACCCTGAGCAAGATAAATTATGTGGTTTTGGTTTGGTACTGTTATAAGCATTGTTAGATGACTCAGTACAGCAACTACTTGTTTGCATACAACCGTTAAGTAACAGTTCCTTTTTCATACCGGTTGCATTGAGCTGCTTGCTAGCTTCTTCAAGGTAAGGAAAAATTATGCTCCTCTCCAAGTGACCAAGATAAAGTGAACACAGAAGAGGGGATATCGATCCACCTTGACATATTCCCATCTTTTGCAAGTAAAATTTGCCGCCAATTTTCAGTATTTGACACTTCAAATGTTCAGTTAGAAGATGGTGCAACTCTTCCTTCTTCATACACTTCTGCTCCCCCTAAATTGTACATATAGATCACATATCAGAACTGTTAGCTCTTAAGAAAAGACAACTGAATATGAGAAATGCAAGAGCACAATACTTCTTAGTTCCTGTAATGCTAGCACAACAAAAAACAAAATGTCGAACTTAGTATTATCACATGTAAGCCATTAAAGTTAAAAATTAAGTAAAAGAAAATTCTCTTGAAAAAGTAAAACAAATAAAATAATATCACACGGAAACACCATAAAACAAGTAAAATAATGTCACACGGAAACACCATTTTATTTCCGTTCATGCTATCCTTCAAACTCAGAGCATACAATGAGAAATGGAAATGTAAAAATTAATAATATTCAAGCAATGTTTCCTATCAAAAAAATATACCCTACGTGAGTATGCCCAAGCAGGAAATCATGCATCTATGCATGCAGCATATTGTTTCTCTTAGACAGAAGAATTAGCTAGTTTAAAAATAAAGAATCAGCTAATTAAATATAGCTGGCTATCAAATTAAGTTCTGCTAAGGAACTAAATAAAAGAATGTTGATTACAGTCATTTACATGGTAATAGATGTGACACCATATGTTAATGAAAATTAGCAGGAAACAAGACACAATGTTGTTTAGTATTAATATTAATTAAAGATCAGAAATGCATTACTTTGAAAATCTATAAATACAAAGAGACATGCAAACAAAATGAAAATAAATAATACCTGATCAATAATAACACAGGAAGACCGCAAGCGAGTGGCAGCTTCAAATTTTATGGCATCATCACTGCAGCTATCTTGATAATAAGCAACATAATCTTGCGAAGTCCTTGATTGCTTTTCTGCTGATGATATAACTTGTCTATAGCTTCTCAAATTATACTTGTCTTTTAGGATAAGTTCTTTCATCACATTGATTAGCTTGTCCTGATTAATTGTATCAAATGCTTTTGCCACATCACCAACAACAATATACAGTTTTGGAATCATCAGTTGACCACATTTTATCTTTTGAAGAAATCGATACAACTTTTGGTGAACATCATCATATGAAAATACAGAAGATCCTAATGCTTCAGGATTTTCATGCTTTATCCTTCTCAAAATTGCAAGCATCTTCTTCAGAGAAGAATGTACAGACTTGACAAAAAACCTTCTGTTCTCAATTTCTATCTTACATGGTGCTTTTGTATTTGCCAATATCCGGACTTTATTTTTCTTGGGCAAAAGTCTTACCTTTGAATAACCAAATTTTCTCCGGCACACTATAGATGTGCAAGACATGGGAGCCAATTGTTTGTAATTTTGTTCCACCAACGAAATGATTACATTATCTGCATACTTCCTCCATACAGGTTTTGGATAATAAAATATTTGCAGTCTCTTAAATTGCCTTTCTGTAACATAAAAATATGTACTGATAATCGGTACAATTACGGAAGAGAAGAGCCAACAAATCCAACGTCGAAAAAACTGGCTATGTAAACTGATGTTGACTTTACTAGCCTTACTACTGCCACTACTTGTACAGTTGCAGTTGCCAGCCCAAAACTTGTAACAAAGGCAATCTGAGATCCCAAATTGCGATACAAATGGATGTTTTGAAGTTTGGATCCTGTCTAAGCAATTTCTTATTGTAAACTTATCAAATCTTTGCAACCCCACAAAGTTCGAGATACTTGACCTCAATGCTCTCCACATAGAGGAATCTCCAAGCAGGTCTGCTGGTATAATACTCCTACAGACGGCCCATACAAATGAAATAACTTGATGGTGGCTAGAATAACATTCAGATAGGTCAATCTTTGAATCAGAAATTGAGCTACGTTTCTCAGAAAGTTTCACGTGTTCACAGTTTATATCTGAAAATAGTTGACTTCCAGGAAATTTATTTCTTGATGACTTCTGCGAGTGCCTGAGCTTTTTCTCACATCTTACTGGTGAAGAACTTTCTCCTTCTACCTGCATACGGAAAGCGATGAGCTATCAAAACTACAGGTAACATGGTATCATAGTTTTAACATATTCTAGCAGCTAACAGCATAAGAAAAACCGTATAAAACAATCCCTTCTGCTCCATCAAATGAAGCCATAAAGTAATGTTACAACTGTGTTGTAAACTGCACGCATGCTGATATTTTTATGAACTGAGGAAATTTATTTTTATCTTCCCCTACGTTAGCTAGTAGTTCCTGGCAGTGGCAGTAATAAGGTAGTGAACTGTGAAGCATCAGTTTTAACTTTTTAAAGAACAGAAAGGGGAAAAAATAATTCTGTGGTACCTCCAAATAGCAAATACTCATTGGAAAACTTCACTTTTCACTTCCCGTTTCCTACATCCATAAGACTAACTCGATATTTTTCTGGCTAACCGAGTGGAATGCAAATATAATTTAAGTCCTGAACATGACTCAATACTTCTGTTTTATAAATAACATTAGAAACTTGACGAGAAGTTGAAACACTTGAAAACCAAAAATCAGATAAAACTGTAATCTGTAAAATTTTAAAGAACAAAGGATCCGACATTGAAGGTTTTAAAAATAATTTCCCATTGAAAAATTGAAGGTTAAGTAATAGCTGCTAAAGAATGCTCAACACATCTGAGATTTCCAATGAAATATGTATATGTACAAAATAACTTGATAGATTATTTTATCACGGTTTTTTCTAATACTAGACTGCAAATCCAGATGGATTTTGCCAATATACTAATAAATAAAACAAACCATAATCTTCATATTTTAGGTCTCCAAAACTAAACCAAATCAGATTAGGCCCCAAAACTATTCTATAGATAAAACGAGAAAAATGCAAAAATATATAAAAATAAAACATGTTGAATCATTCAAAAATATTGGAGCTAATATTGGCATCGGTCGCTTTTAGGTATCAGCATCAGTAGCTTCAGATTGGGATTTTCATAATCTGGTTGTAGAAGCTTGGAAAATTTATCAACAGTAATTAAAATTATATAAAAGAAACATCTAATTTAGGAGAAAATTTTGACTTATTTTGTTAATTGGTGAAACTTCACTAATGAAATCTTTCAAAGTGGATGGAAAATGAACTTACTTTTCAAAAATGTGTGAAATCTAAATGCTTTAACTCAATAAAGTTACTTTCCAAGAGCTGCTAAAGTTCAAGTTCCATTTTGCAGTTATCTTTTTTTCAATTATTATTTTTACTTAATCACTTCAAATGCAAGTTGTATTGAGAGAACCAAAAGCTGATATATTTAGAAAATATTTTTTGGAATAACAACAAAATCTTACAAAAATATATCATAACCTTAGAACTTTTAGTTGAAACATTAACTTTTTAACTGTCTTAGTTGTTTCGTAATGATTTTTATGGTAATTGTTATTATGTAGCTAATTTATTAGGTGGCAACTTTAATCTTTTACTTAGTATCAATATTTACTGAAAAATCATTTTAATTATTACTTTTGTTGTAATTTCTTAGATGTGCTCTATGCATTAAATTAACAGGTAACTTGTATTGACATTTTGTGTGCATGTGTTGTTTTCTTATTTATTTAGTCTTATTTTCCTCTGCAGATAACTTACATCATTTATGGTATCTGCACGAAACCACCTTGTTAGGTTTAATATTTTCTACATTGTCTTATTTCAATGATGTCTTGTTAGTAAATTATTGTAGGATGTCTAATCATGAATTATTTGTTGCATTAACAATTTAGGTTTCATTTGGATCTGTGACTTGGACCTGTTAGTAAGTTATTTAGAGTATTGAATTTAACAGATTCAACTTGTTAGTTCTCGGAAAAAATCTCTTTTCATTGGCTAGTTAATCGAATTGAAGAGATTTTAACAGTTAGGTCAAATTAGATAGGCCGAATTTTATTAGGTTTGAGCGCAACTAAGTTGGCTCTGTTTTATTTGGATAAACCAATCCAATCTAGTTTTGTGTTAGATAAATTAAGTTGGTTTTAAATAGCTGAATGTTAACATTGTTAACTTTGGGTGTGGATGGATTTTAGCTTAGAATTGGGAACAGATAAGAACATGACCCAAAGGAAAAGAAAGAAGTGACTGACTCTGATGATGTGCACGTGCACAGAAAAGATTTATGAACCAGGTCTTCGCTTTATTTCTCACCAGGGGATTAAGGGTGGTGGGTTTCTATTTGTTCATTTCTCCAAACCAAAGGGCTTAATGCTGTTCTTTCACTTGCATCCGCTAGCTTCAGAAAGTATTGGGCTACAATTGGCAGATATCTTAGAGTATGACCAAAACCTACCTATTTTGCTAAGCAGCTTTAGGGTCAGTTTGGTATTGTTGGAGTTTGTGATAAGTTGATTATATAAAATAGAAGAAGCTTATATAAGCTACTGAAATAGATGTTTGGTAATCCATATCATAAGTTGCCTCTAAAAGCAATTTTAAGTGTTAATAAAAAAACTATTATTAAAGATCATTATAAGTGAAAATGATCAAAATAGACGTAACTTTCACTACTTGTTTATTGGCAGTGACATAAAATTTTAGGACAAATAAGGTAAATATTATCAAAAGCTAAAGGGTATATGTGGTATAAAAATTACAAAAAAACAGAAGTTGCTTCTAGAAGCGTCCTCGTATTGCTTATAAAAGCACTCACTTAAAAGTAGAAGTAATTTCAATAAACACACAAAAAGAGTACCAAACACCATTACTGACCGCTTCTAAAAAGAAGCAGAAGCAGCCTAAGCAATACCAAAATGGCCCTTAATACCCTATTTAATCTTATCAAGCTCGTGGACTTTCCTTTAATTGGTTGAAAACTATCTTCCTCCCCTATAGGTCGGGAGCTGCAAGCAAACTCTATTCAATCTCTTCTAGAACATCCTTTAAAATTCCATCCACTAGGGCTCTTTGGTTTCATTTGCTGCAATGATTCAAGATTGATGATTCTTCTTCTGCTAATGTTCAACAGTTAGTGAGATGGTCTAGGCATATGCAATGACAACAAGAGGCCCTGCCATTAGGATCATATTTGAAAGAACCGGGAGGACTAGAATTGGACCATCACCACCAAAGCCCATCAGGAAAGAAAATATTTTTGGTTGGTATTGAAAAGGGGATACAATGATAATGTTGTTTTTCTCAAACAAGATATTATGTTGCAAGAGTTACCAAATGAGGTGATCCCTTGGCGCACGGGATAGGACAAACAAAACCTTTTTCCTATTTCAATTCAGAATACACCATGTAATAATTCCCATTTCATGCATAAGGAACACAAAATTTGCCCTAGTAACTAACAACAATATGAATATGAGTATACTCTGAATGGGAATGATCCACCTCAAATTCTTTTTTGAATTAAGAACTCAAAGAAATATCCTTATTCCTACCCATACATTTGATCATGTTTGTGAGAAACCAAACGAAGGAAAAGATAGAATTCTAAGTTGTTCCTAGAATGTAGAACAAAAGGTTGAGTTGGATTATATCCAAATATCCAAGATTAAACAGAAAATTGTTAAAGAGAAGAACCTTTTGTTTCTATCAGTCACTTCTGACATTGTCTTTCTTGAATTTGAATACATGATTGTAGCTGCATGTCCTTTGTTTCTATTAGTCACTTCTGACGTTGTCTTACTTGAATTTGAATACATGATTGTAGCTGCATGTCCTTGTGTTTGCATGTATGTGTCTCCGCACGTATGTGTATGTCACGTGTTAGAAATCTATTAATTTACTCATTCATCATGTCATATACATGCACTATCTTGGTTTTATCTGTTAATAGTAGATTTCATCACCTGCTCTATCTTGGTTTTCATCACCTGTAATTTGGATATTTTATTTCACCATGTTGATACAAAGTTAACGCCTGATCACCAAGGTAGACCTGCCAGCTACGAACTTCATACTAGTCATAATTGATAATGGATTTACTCCCAGTTCTAATTTTTTTGCCAATCATCCTTTTAAATACTTTGCCATTTTTGAGTCCATAGACAAACCCAACTGATTGAAAACAGCTAGCATGATGATTATATGAGCAGACAACTATACCATAAGTACAAATAAATCCTACTGCAGACGAGTATATACATATCTGATATTTGCGGTCTACAAAGATAAATTACCTAAGAAATGAAGCGTGTTTAGTGTTTCACCAAATTAATGCATATTGAAAGCTACATTTGTAATTCCCCGGTTTTGACTGTTCTCATAGTATAAGAAGCAAAAAATAAAATATTGACCTTAAGCACAAAAATGTAAGCAATATTTCCAGTAAAATCCAACTAAAAGCACGTTTATCAGAGATTTAGAAATGCAACAAAAATCACCAGACAGTTCATTTATCATATTTAAGTGAAGTTCATTATAAGGCAAAAAAGTGAATGTTCTTCCTTTACCAAACCTCATAACTGTCATTATCATTTCCATGTTCATGAGATTGAAACAGGCAATGTCTGAGCAACAATTTCTTGTGGTTACTATAACGAGCATTTCTTATAAGGGTCTTGAGCAATACAAGGAGACGGCGGTACCTGGTAAACAAAAACTAATAATCAAAAGATGGGAAGAAATAATATTATATATAGGCAGATTTACATGTATAGATACAAAGATTACGCAGAGAAAAACATATAGATGAACATTTCTGAAAGAGAACATAGATAGAGAAATTTCTGCCAATTAACAAGAATAGGCTTCAGGGTAATAAATATGAGGTTACAGACTCCCAAGCACAACTTGAGTCTTCTAGATTACAATAAAAGATGACGAAGCAAAACAAGTCAAAGAAAGAACGGACTCATGTTCATTATCTTTCTTGTCAAATGCACACTGACAGGATAAACCCTCCCTTGAATCAATTTCCGTGGTTAATGGTGCATGTCAGGCTGTCAAAGATCTTGATATATCATGTATGTAAAGTCATGCATCATAAAGGAAACACACAAACACATACATAAGTGCACTTCTGTACATATTACCTTGTATAGAAAAAGGAGGAAAAATCAACAAAAGCAACAAAAATAGGTTACCAATTACAGATAAATAGACCGGAAACACAAACTCTACTTTACTAGGTCAGAAAATATATTACTGTATATTATTCTTTTACAGTTCTAGATGATAAAATGATAGGGAAACTACAATGGGAAATCATGTGATAACTTCTTGCTGATATGTATGCCAACAATCATTTAAACCTTCAGGTTATCTGTATATGAATGTAAATGTATGATGACCAATATTAACATGTAAGCTTGGAAAATACTCTTACCAAAAAACATAAGCATGAAGGTAGTTTTGCTATAATAGACCCTAAATGAAAAGAAATGGCTCATTGCTGTGCAGTTTCATATTTAATGTAATTGAAAAAAAGCTTTTACTTAATGTTGCCGCGTACAAGCAGTTAGAGTTTCTCGTGCAAGGGCCTTTCTGTTTAGTGCATGAATGAAAGACTTCACTAGATAGCCCAAATACATGCTTCATTAGAAGAGCTGCACCAACCTCGTTAGGCTTTACTCTGTTCAATATATCTTATGATCATGAAAGGTATATCAGATAGGGAATAACTGAAATTAAAGCAGGCTTAAATAGATACAAGGTTATATAACACCCTCCCCAAATCGTAGCACTCATCTAAAATTCTCAAAAGAACATGTCTCAATTTTCCAGCTGAATGTAATGATTCCATTATACAATTAGCATTATGTGTCCAACTTCTTAAGGATGCCTTTCATCAAGGACTTCTTTTTCTTTGTTTCTTACTTTATTTATTTATTTTATATTTTATAGTTTATTATTTTTTTTTTTTTTCATGTTTTATTTTTTTGAAAATAGGTCAGAGCCTGTATTTATCAAGAACTTCACGTACATAGAAGGATAAATGAAACTAGCTTCCAGATGATAAATGTTATAAATAGGTACTTTGTCATTCTCAAACAGAGAGAACTAGTTATGATGTTACAGACAATTACTGTTGTCATGTTACAGACCAGCCTGTATTGGATTTGACTTCTGCTTTCACTCTAACAAACCATCGTAAATTACATAACGACAAATTTCAGAATACTAGTTTCATGCTTTCGTAATAATGCAACCTTATGCTAAATTATTTCTTGTCAACTAATACAAGCTTTAGGTAGAAATGAGTTTAAGTGAAAAGCCATTGAAGGAAGTGCACTACGGTTAAGTTCCATATGGTTCATTATGCGCAAGTCAGAAAGAAGGCTGAGACAGTTTTCCCTTATTTAGCTTAAGCAATCAAGAAAATACTAATAAATAACAATAACAAAGAAGGATACGCCCTGCAGGAAAAGTAAAATAAGATGGTAAAGTGCTATAAAATATCCTTCTTCTATCGATTTGATATGCTGCTGCATCTTCGCCTGGAGTTTCCAATTGACACAAATAGCAGCTTCGGGAAGACATCTGCAAGTAATCATGAAAAGAAAAAAAACATAAGATGATTTCTATTAGATCACATCACAACTATAGCATTATTATCAGAACCCCATGAACTTGATAAAGCTTCAAAAAATCCCCATTAAGCCACTAGGGGGTTATGTCGAAAACCATTGCAAACTTAAGCGGGATCAGGTGACAATTTATTTATTTATTTGTTTTTTGTTTTTTGTGTTGTTTTTTTTTTTTTTGGGTGGGTGGGGGGGGGGGTTGGTGTATCTTAATTGGTCTGAAAATTATGTCTGATCCATAGAAGTGTTCCCATTAGCCAAGCTAGCTGTCATGTATCCCAAAGTTTATGCGCTTATAGAAAACCGCATCCCATAAGCCATTAGACGTTGCATATAGTGACATAGGTGATGTGCTTCCCATTCGAGTCTAATGCAAATGTCCCAAAAGTTTATAGCTCCTCTTAGGAAACCATGTATTCCAAAAGATTAAAGATAATGGTTTATACACTAAAAAATAATTCAAGCAAACTGGACATTCCTGTGAGCCTTTGATTAACATGGGAAGACCTTGGGAAGGCAGGATAAATAATGTGGTAAGCACTAAACGGAAATTGATGAAGTTTAACTCTAGGCAATCTGAAACTTGGTGCTCTGTTATCAGGTCAGGTAACTATTAACCCAAAAACTTAGGTTGATGCGTCATAAGCTAAACTAACATTTATCAAGCAAAACCAAACAATTTAAATGAACTTTTACTGAGAAGCCTAACATACACATAATGCAGTTTCAGCATCTAAATTGCATATTTTTTTCATAAAGGGTTTTTCCAATATTAGTCCTCCAAATCTTGCATATTTTGAAAGTAGTTCCCCAAATCATGATATTTTGAATCAGTTTCCCGAATATTTAATGTTTTTGAAATTAGTCCACCAAATCTTCATATTTCAAAATTAGCCCCCGGAATCTTTTACATATTTTGAAATTAGTCCCCCCCCCCCGGGGGGGCGGGGGGGGACATTTCAAAACATTTGGGGAACTAATTTCAAAATACTTAAAAGACTGGGGGATTAATTTCAAAATATCAAAATTTGGAGGACTAGTTTCAAAATATGAAAGATTTAGGGGACTACGTCAATAAGATCCTTTCATAAATGACAAAGAAAAAGTAGATAATACGCCGATTACAAGAAACAAGCCTATGCAGTTGTAAATATTATCACAACAAAAGGGAAACAATGTGTTACCAGTAAGTAAAGAAAATGAACACAAGTAACCTTCATCAAATGTTGACTTTTCAATCAATCCGTGTGACTCTTTGCAGGTTCTCTGCCTAACACAATTTTAGATGCATGATGTTGTTAGGCTTAGAAGAATTATTTTTCTTGAGAAATCCCTTTAGCATAAGAAAGTCAACGTCTTCGATCTTTTCTTTGACGTCGCGAACGGGTGAATTCAGTTATCAGTGAGATTTTCATCTATTCAATCGCATGTTTTTGTTTTTACATCAGTATAGATGACCAATCAAGCAGATAAATAAGACAGACAACAAGCTCTGTTAGACCTTGTTCCAAAACTATCACTTAGGTCTAATTACTACTAAAGTTTCGCTAGGATATTACCTTCCTGAGCTTTCTACGTTGCCAACTAAACATTCTTGTCTGCTTTTTGGACTTGCCATCAGAGCTGCAGGTTGATGTCTTTGCCAGACCGTCAGTCCAAGATGACTGAACAGCTCCGTTGCAAGGGGACCTCTCTGGCTTCTCATCATGGCTAATTTGCTCTCTCTTTTTATAATGTCCTAAACAAGATCAATCACACCATTATCAGGTATTCACTTCAAACATTAAGAAGTATGATCATATATACCATCAATGGAGATCATTAAAAACATCCCCAAAAGAATGCAGGTCATCAAGGCATGAAACTCTAAAATGACGTTAGCATCATGGTTGCATATCATCTACCTCCACATTGTATTAATGATCGTTAACAAAGCTTAAGATATTGTTATTTTAATCATGAACCCAGCATTGCAAACCTCTGAAAGTTTCCATGGTGTCACCTTCTTTTCCTTTTACTCCTTCAACAAACTTTAGGACCTACAGGTTATCACTGATTCTAAGTTCCAACGTGTACAACACCCATTCAGTTGCGGCAGAATACCTAGCAGGGGAAACTATGTGTCACAATTGCTGTTCCAAATAGGTTGTGGATGACCTCCTACGATACTGCAGTAATTAGCAAAAAAATGTGTTTTCCCATCTAAATGACTTTCCGGTCATCTTTAGATATCATACGGGACAATTTTAGAGGTGTTCAAACTAGTACCAACAATCGTAATGAATCTGAATTTGGTGCGATGTGCCACATTGAAATTGAAGAGATTCCGGTGCTTTACATTCAATTGTTTTCATGTAGGCTTGGTTTGGTAGAAGGGGAGGTAAGGTGAGGTGAGGGACAAAACAAAAGAACTTGCTTGGCAGGAGGTTTTTGAAGGGGAAGGTGGAGTGGGGTGGGGTGAGGTGGGCTGGGGTGAGGCGAGGAGAGTGTGCAAAATAAATGGAAAGTGTAGAGAAAGAAACATCCCTCCAATTTGGGGGGATACATGAGAAGAGAGGAGATTTATTCTATGATGACTCTTATAGCCCCACCAATTTTCAATAGTTACCCAATTGCCCTTTTCCTTAAAAAATTATTTACATAAAAGGGTATTATTGTAATCCAATTAACTCATCACCTCACCTCCCCTAACCATCCCCCCAACCAAACAAGAAAAAGCCATGTACCTTCCCTCACTCCCCTACCAAACAAGAAACACAAAAGGTATACCCTTCGTCATTGCACCTCACCCCCCTCTTCTCCCCTCATACCCTCTACCAAACCAAACCTAAATAGGTGCACCTACAATATCAAAAAGAAGATCATTCCATTTTTTTTATAAGGTGATATCTATTAAGGAACTGAGTAAATATAAGCTTTCTCACATAACAGACCAGCCTAGCACATCTGAAGTATGGTATACATAGGACTTTCAAAGATAAAGAGCAAGATAGTTTCTGACAGCTTTCTGACCATCCTAGCACATCTAAAGTGGTCAAAAGCATGCAAAACAATAATAAGATTGACTCGTAGTAAAACACATGCACAATGAAGTTGTCAAATAACCACTTCACCATGAGCTTGTTGTTTGGTTCAACAAAAAATAAGAAACCTCTCTTAAAAGTACTGGCACACTCATTTAGAAACGAGCTTTTCCAACTATTTTCTGTTTCTCTTGTTTGGTTCATCAGAGACGAAAACGCGTCCCAAAAACAAGCTTCCTGAAAAGCCAGATACCCATTTCCAAGCTTTAAGCTCAGAATGGGCTGGAAAAGTGAGAAACCTGACAAGTGTGTTTCTTTACTTGAAATTCATTTTCCTAGAAACTAACCAAACAGTCCTAAGCGTATGTATGGGTTGCTGACAAGCAACACTTACCAGTTAACACCCTAACATGGGCCTTATGAATTCATTGAAAGGCTCCTTGGGGGAAAAACACCTTCTTCAATGGACAGAATAATAGAGGAAATATATTTTAATTTGCAATTAAAGTTGGAACATGAGACCTCCTAAAACCTAGTTGTAAAATATCAGGTTAAGCAAGTTCACCAGACAACTTGAGCTTATGGATTTGGGCCAACAATGTAGACTAAGAAAACTGAATTTTGCCATGGGAAGGTATAGTCTAGCCAACAATACAGGCATGGTTGTGCAAGATTATTTCTACTACTAAAACACAAAAAAAAAAAAAAAAGTAAGTCTGTACCTTGAAGTATTTCATTCAAAAGGGGTCCTGTTACTTGCTGGTAAGTTGTGTCAGTGAGAGGTAAAAAGATTGATGAAAACCGTAGAAGAAAGGCCATCAAATTGTCACCGATCTGCAAATTATACATCAATTAAGAAATAAATAGCAATGTCTAAGAAAACACATGAGGAAAACCTAAAAGAATTTACCCTTTCCAATAGAATATCCCAAGCAGAAGTACAAAGGACTTCACCGATGGAGCTGAAACGACTTTGCTGATAAAAGTAAATGAATGACATTGCGGGTAAGCAGGCACAAAAAGGAACTGCAGAACTGTTTCAAGTGACTGTAAAATAATGTGTATACCATATAGTATTAACCCCATAACCACAAGAAATGCAGATACCTCCTTAAAGTAAAATAACAGCCTACTCATATTCAGAAGATGATTAGCAGTTACACGGACACCTACAAGTATACAAGTCAAAAACAAAAATCCGCGGTGTTTATTTAATTCATATGATCTACTAAGATGAGCACATTCATGAAAGAATAAAGGATTGACTGGCATTCCCCAATAAATATTCCTGTGTAGGTATATACATGCAATTTGAATAAAGGAAATAACACATAGATAATAAGCTCAATCACTCGCATGATCCAAGCACTAAAATACATGTATCCCTTATAATTTATTTCCCATAATGGAAGGTCTCTAATGTGCAAAAATACAACTTCAATTCTCTAAAGAGAACATAAAATCAAGTCTAATAAAGTAAATGAGTGACCATTGCAAGTAAGTAGAAGCAACAAAAAACTTTTTGTACAAAACTACGAGCAATCTCAATGACATATAGGGTTGTTTAGATATTGGTCCCTTAAATCTTTAATATTCGATATTAGTCTCTGAAATATTTATCATTGCTATTTAGTCCCTCAAATCGTACAAATCGCACGAAGTTAGTCCTCACAAAGTTAAATTCTTTA
Organism: Asparagus setaceus; assembly: GCA_012295165.1. NCBI lineage: Eukaryota > Viridiplantae > Streptophyta > Magnoliopsida > Asparagales > Asparagaceae > Asparagus > Asparagus setaceus. The sequence continues at coordinate 20,697,270 of CM022709.1, read as the reverse complement.
ATTGGTTTGGGACCAACATTCACGTGTATCCTAACTTGGAGCATGCTCATCTAAATGGTATTAAATTTATTAATCACTTTACATCTAAAAGTATGTTCACTCTCAAATGTTGCTTTTATAGCTGGCAGTAAAGATGCTTATATTAAACAAAGCAACTACGACGTGGAGAGAAATAGTACCTTATTTTATGTTTTCTTTTTCAGATACTTATATGAGGGATAATCTTCAATGTTTAAAAAAGCGGAAGCGCAAGGCGAAGTGCTAGACCCTTTGATAAGGGGAGGCGTAAGCTTCAAATTGTGAGGTGTAAGCTTCATGAGTTTAAGTATTTTAATTTTAAATTTGTAAAAGTTACGAACATATAATATTTAGTGGTATAATAATTTACAAATATATACATTCATGTCTTCATTAGTAAACAAGAATAAAATATTGGAAATATAGAAACGAATCATAATAAACTAAGCTACATGCATAGCATATATGTTTTATTTACACTCACATGGTCATATTGAAAAGACATAGGGGCATTTTAATGTTAGTCAAAAATCGTTTTATACCGTCCTATCTTGTCTAAAGCATGTGCTTCAAAAGAAAAACGCTTTATGAAGCGCGAAGCGCACACTTCAGTTATACTTTAAGCGATGAGGCGTAAACTTCAAGGGATAAATAGATTCAGTCTTGAGTTTCGAAGCAATTAACCTTCAAAAAGTTGTGAAGCGAATTTCGCAGCGAGTTCAACAAAAGCTTTTTCAAACATTGATAATCTATAAATCTCAGCAGTCAATACACATATTTGATAAAGATGAATTCAGAAGGATTGAATCAGGATGATACTTGGATGTGATTGCAAGTGACAGAAATTTAGAGGACAAAACTTGATTGACCTTCAATTTAAATGTGTGTCCCACTCAAAAAATCCTTTAACTAAATACATATCATTATTGACTTGTAGATATTGTATATTGAAATACTCAGGTATTTGTTTGGATATTTCAGATAGTTAAGGAATATTGATATCCGTATCCATATTTTGAATGAATGGTTATAGATACCCATGTATTTTTTCACACTACAACATAGACTCAGACGCAAATCATATATGATATCCTTTTATTCCATTAGCACTCTAGGATTCCGTGAGTAAATCAACCTTTGCCACTCTCATAAAGTTTCTTTTTTTCTGAATTACTTTTATTGGCTGGAATAAAAATATCGAAACCCACCCCAGAGCTTCTGAAAAGTTAGACTACATCAAGTATATCTCAAAGAATGAAATTTAATTTTCAATACTGAAAGCTAGCTTTGTAAGTCATGTGGCAGTAGGTTGATAATTAAATTAGAAAGTTTAGCATTGCATTTCAGAATTAACTACTTTTCACATACCAGCATCTTGAAACCAAGGGCCAAGGACGGGACAACATTTGCGCACAACAGCAACCATTGATAAACCAAAGTAATATACTTTTTACTATTTCTAATGTGGCAGCAAGGATACCTACGTAGACTACCTAATAATTTTTTGGATAATATTCAAAATATATGGGCCCAGTATGTTTTATGTTTTTTTACTATAAACAGCTTTATGTAAGATTTTTTTTTTTTTGGTGGGATATTGCTATTACACATAGCAAATAATAATTCCCATCTAGAGCATGCAACTAAATAGCACAATGGACGAGAACAATGCAAAGATGGAGAAAAGGATGTGTACTTGTCTACACTTTCATGAAATCATTTGAATCAAAAGGCACGAGAAAGAACAAAAAACATCCTCATATTTATAATGGTCTCAGACTAGCAAGATCAATGTGAAAACTCAATACTTGAAAAACTTCAAACAATTGAACTCTAGTATACCTCCTCATAACCAGCAGAAAGTGCATTGCTCTTTAATGACTCCTCCATCACATTCCTGACTATCTGAAATAATTGGAAAGAAAAATGAGCTAAATGTGTTTGTGCTTGTTTCCCAAACTCTTGACAAAGCCAATGGCAGAGAGAAAGAAAATGTGCATTATGTAAAAATTAAGGGTGTTTGGCACATATCCCCCCTATGATATTTGCAAATACACCCTCATATCTATCACATTGGTTTGTTCTACCCCTCAACTTGTAAAATATCACTGATATACCCCAGATTAAATTTTTTTATTATTATTAAGTTGCATGGAAACGGGTACTGGTGTGGGTGCGGGTGCGGGTACGGGTACGGGACACGGCAAAACTGTAAAATGTAGGGTACGGGGACACGACTACATATATATATTGAATTAATAACATACATGAGATCTTTTTTTTCCCGCTTCATTTGTCATTAGAATTATAATTCCAATCACATTTTTAAGTAACTACTCATTTTTTTTACTAGACATCCAAACGACCCTTTTAACTATATAGTTTTGAACTTGGGTATAGACTGAAACGAACCCAACCCATATCTAACTAGTTTCAAAAAACGGATGTGAAGTGTAAGCTATACGTCTAAGAAGTGTTTGACAAGTGTTTTAAATTAACACATATATCGTATAATTGAGTACATGATGTAATAAATGCATGCATATATTCAAGAAGTGTCCATGAAGTTTGGGTACAGGAAAGTGTCGGGTACGTGTCCGCTGCGGGTACGGCTTCATTATAGAAGTACCCGGGTAACATAGTTTAGTTATGAGTTATTTTGATATTAGTCCCTTAAATCTTCCATAATTCCATATTAGTCCCTCAAATCTCAGTAATTGCACATTAGTCCCTCAAATCCAAAGGGTTCTTGCAATTCGGTCCCTCAATGACCAAAATACCCTCAACTAATGTTTTCTTGAAGGGTTATTTGCAATTTGACACTCTAAAGTTTACAACTTTTTAACTTTAATACTACAAAGTTTTTTCTGACACTTGGCTACCTCAAACTGTACACATTCTAAATTTCATACCCCCAAAGTTTCTACTTTTTTAATATTTTGATATCTCAAAGTTTACACATTTTTAACTTTGATACTCCAAACCTAAGTTTGGGGTATCAAAGTGCTAAAAACAAATTTTCAGTATCAAAGTTTTAAAAGTATAAACTCTATCGTGTCATAAAAACTTTAAGGTATCAAAGTTAAAAATGTGTAACAGATCAAAAAAAAACTTAAAAGGTGTAAAGTTTATGGTGTAAAATTGTCCAAAAAAAACCTCGGTCTAATAAAGTTAACGAAATGTGTAAAAGGTACCAAAAGTGCAAATACCCTTTTTTGAACAAGGTAGGTTTTTGTAGGGAAAACATAACAGAGGGTATTTTGATCATTGAGGGACCAAATTGCAAACCCCCATAGAATGAGGGACTAACAAGCAATTTCAAGGATTTGAGGGACTAATATGGAATTATCAGAGAATTGAGGAGCTAATATCTAAATAACCCTTTAGTTATACATAATAAACTCATTCTCAACCCCAGAATCCCTCACCTCCCTATCTCACTCCCACTCACCTTTCTCTCTCTATCTAATTAATAATTAAACAATGTGGGAGATTTTGTGAGTATAGTTGTAATTACAACACATTAGGGGTATCTATATGCAAAAAAAAACACCTAACATTAAAATTAACCCAGAGCAATTTAAATTTCCAGAAATCAAATTTCAAGGAATCACCTTTCGCTGGTCCCAGCCCACGCGATGAAACCTCTCAGGCGGCGGCGGAGCATCGGGCCTCACAAAACAGTACGCGCTCCTCAGCAAATCACGATACTCCCTCGGGTCGCCGTCGCGGAGCAGATGGCGGCGGCGGCCGCATCCGAGGCAGGCGACGCCGCTGCAGCGGCAGTTCGAGGGGGAGGACGGCGGAGGGTGAGGGAGGAGGGAGAGGATGGTTTCCTCCAGCGAGCGGGCGCCGCCGCCGAAGGCTCGGTGGAGGACCGCCGGAGCTCGGTGGCGGAGGCGGCGCTTTTTTGGTCGGCGATTAGGGTTTGTTGATTTTGGGGGATGTTTTCTTTTCCCTGACATTTTTTTTTTAAGGGGAATTGGGATTATTTGGGGGTTTGAGAGAAATAGAGGGATTAAAAGGGGAAGAGGGAAGAGCGGGAAATGAAAAAGGTCGTATAGGGACAGCTGTCTGTCACTATTAAGTGTCAAATAAATGAGCTCGATAATGGAAAGAGCCCCATTTAACTTAAGTTCATATGAATACACAAGACCAATTTTTTATCCATTCATCTTGTCTTGAGATTTGTGATGCACAAATCTCAAAGCATTTATATCTTTCACAGATCCCAAAGCAAGATGAGTGGTTAGAAAAATTGGTGCACCACTATTCATTATGAACTTAAGTTCATAGGAGCCTTGCTCCTGATAATTGTTCTCAAAATATTGCCGTTTGGCTGTAGGATTTGTATTTTGGATTTATGGTAATTTTTTATATTAAAAGAATCTTCTAATATTCAAAATTTTAATTTTGTGTTTAGTTTGTAGTATAGTGGAGTGAAATTTTAGTTTTGAAAATAGAATCAAAAATTCTTGTTCATTTGCAAAGAGAGCGATAAAGTTGAAAATTGACTTGTGGATCCCACAAATGATTGATTTTGTATTTAAAGTTAGATATTTTAGTGTTTAAAAATTATACTAATATCCCTCCTTTATATATAAAGAAAAATTGGTGGAATTTCTAAAAGCATAGAAAATTGACATGTGTCATACTATAAAGACATAAAAAGTTGATATGTGTAATTTTATAAGTATCTATATGTCTCTTTATCTTATTAGAAAATGGCATATGAACATCTAATCTTTTTATTCACATAAGAATTCTCATCAAACTAAAACTATCCATAATAAGAAAATTCTAATAATCAAATATTTTGTAATCATTATATCATTATCGATTATAACTAGCCATAATTTAAAAACCTAATAGTTATATATTTAAATATAGAAATTAAAAAATTATGTAAAACGCCTCTTTAAATAAAATCATGGGTTAATTTTAGAAAACCCCATCAACTATTTTAATTTGAGAAACCTACCTCACCCCAAAAAAAAAAAACCACCCCAAACTATAAAAATTTGAGATAACTTCTTAAACTTTCCTCACTTAACCCCCCTCAATATAGGGTCTGTCTTGGAAAATTCCCTTCAACTATTTTAATTTGAGCCTCAAATTTGAGTCTATTGTACATCACCTCTCAAGTTTAAAATTTTGAGAAAACCCCATGAACTCTTCTCTCTCTACATCATAAAATATAGCATTGTTAGGTCTAGCATATCACATGATAAATACGTGACTGAGAAAAGATCAAAATATCACTCAATCATAAAATTACTATGATTTTTAAGGATAAAAGAAAAGGATGAGAAATAGGGCCCAAAAATATTATAAATTGAGAATAGTTCTTTCTTGACCGGTTGGAGGTTTCTTTGTAATTAAATGTGTTGATTTTTATTGATTTGTATATATTTGATATGATTAGGAGATATCCTACCTTATCTAGGACTTACTTAAAATACCTGTTTTACCAGATTTAGGAGTCTAGAGTTTGTTATATATACAGGAACATATTGTACATGAAAAGATAAGAAATAAGGAATATAAGTTTTTCCGATTTCATCAGTTTTTACATGGTATCAGGGCAGAGTTTCGAAACTCTGAAACCCTAGCTACCCATAGCCGCCGCCCTCCTCTTCCTTACATACTCAAGCCGCCGGCGGCAATCCTCTTGTTCTTAGGACCGCCACAACTCGATCTCCTTCATGACTTCTGAAGCGATGAAGAAGGCGATAGACCCGTCGTCACCATTCTTTCTGCACCCATCTGACAATCCAGGTGCGACTGTGACGACGTGTCTCCTGAACGGGGACAACTATGATATGTGGGAGAAGTCAATGGTGAATGCGCTGAAGGCGAAGAATAAGTTAGGGTTCATCAATGGAATCTTAACAAAACCTGCCAACGATACACCAGAGGCAAGTAAGTGGGAGGCTTGCAATTCGATGTTGATCTCATGGATTTTCAATTAGATTGAAAAGTCAATTCAGCCGAGCGTCGCGTATTTGGAGACTGCGAAGGCAGTCTGGGACGACCTGAGAGATCGTTACTCGATTGGGAACGCGACACGAATCCATGAATTGAAGAGCGAGGTTGCCTCGTTGCGACAACAAGGGACGTCCGTCATGGTGTATTACACCAAATTGAAAGGGATGTGGGACGAGTTGAGCAGCTACCCGAAGGTCCCAACTTGCACGTGTGGAGCGGCACAGGAGTTCCTTCGAGAAAAAGAGGAGGAGAAATTGCACCAATTCCTCATGGGGCTAGATGACACACCTTTCGGGACGATCCGGTCTCAAATCCTTAGTATGGAGCCCTTGCCAACTGTGAACAAGGCCTACGCCTTAATCACACGAGAGGAGCGACACCGAACTATTGTGCGGGGTCAAGAGGAGAGAGTCGAGGTGGTCGCCATGGCAGTGCAGACCGCGGCAAAAGGGAAGGGGGCCTCCTCCACCTGGGCCGCGACAACACAGCGGAGCCTAGAGGAGCTGCTGCTCGCATTGCAACAAACCCGGACATGAAGTCTCGGATTGCTTCGAGCTGCATGGGTATCCGGCTTGGTACAAAGGCAAGAGGGGACGTGAGCGGACTAACCAAGCTGGAGGTCGAGGACAGCAAGGACGTGGGCAGGCCAACGCAATAGCCGCGGCTTCTTCAGTCGAAGGAAGAGGTAGTATTGCCATCCCAGGTCTATCCCACGAGCGGTTTCGAAATTGGTGACTCTTCTTGATCGCTCTGGTGAAGGCTCGGGGAGGCTTTCTGGTAAGGCTCTTGGAAACCTCACTTGGATACTTGATAGTGGGGCTTCAAACCACATGACTGGTAAGAAAGACTTGCTGAGTGATCTCAGGGAAACAACTCCGATGCCGGTTTTCTTGCCTAATGGGGCTAGAACGATGGCGACGATGGTTGGTCGTGTCGTTTTAAGTCCGTATATGATGCTGATTGACGTCCTTTACGTGCCAAATTTAACTTGCAATTTGATTTCTATACGTCAATTAATTTCTGCGATAAATTATCAAATCACGTTTACTAATGAGCTTTGCGTGATACAGGACCGTACCTCGAGGATGCCGATTGGAGCAGGTGAGGTTCGAGGGGGGGTCTACTGCTACAAGCCTGTCAAGTCACATTCGGCGATGAGAGTGGAGCAATTGGACTCGTACATGGTCTGGCATCGGCGAGTGGCACATCAGTCTAGTCAGCACCTTTCTTTTATTACGGATATTGGTCATTCTGATTTCAAGAACAATGTTATTTGTAATGCTTGTTATAGAGCAAAACAGACGCGTTCTCCTTTTCCATTAAGTAATAGCAATGCAGTTGATTGTTTTGAATTGATCCATTGTGATTTATGGGGATCGTATCGGAAATCTTCTTCATGTGGTGCATATTATTTTATTACTTTAGTGAATGATTACAGCCGAGGAGTCTGGGTATATTTAATGAGAGAGAAAAGTGAGGCTAGTAAGCTACTCATGGATTTTTGTAAACTTGTTAATACACAATTTGGAAAAATTGTGAAAAGAGTCCGGAGCGACAATGGATTAGAGTTTGATGGGCCTATGCGAAAATTCTATAGGGAAAATGGCATGATACACAAAACCAGTTGCACGGACATGCCGCAGCAAAATGGAAGAGTCGAGCGTAAACATAGACACATCCTAGAGGTGGCTAGGGCGCTACGCTTTCAAGCCTCGTTGCCAATTAAATTTTGGGGTGAATGTCTCTTGACAGCCGCTTACTTGATTAACCGAACGCCTACTGTTAAACTGCGCAAGAGGTCACCACATGAAATTTTGTTTGGCGCGAAACCATCTTATGAGCACATTAGGGTGTTTGGATGTTTGTGTTACGCGCACAACAATCCTAGGCAGAAGGACAAGTTTGGTCCTCGAGTCGGCAATGTGTGTTTGCAGGATATCCACATGGCAAGAAAGGTTGGAAGTTATACGATCTTGAGCGAAACACATTTTTTTTACTCTCAGGACGTGTCTTTTCACGAGGATGTTTTCCCATTTGCTCATGACAAAGAAAATATCACTTGAGATTTCCACGAAATCTCCACAGGATGGGAGGAACCGTTCGAGGAATTCGAGGAAAGTACTGAGATTGTGAATGAGCCAGAAGTGCAGAATATGGTTCAAGATAAAGAGCCTGAATCAAGGGGAGTACAAGTGGGTCTCTTAAATCAGAAGCCTGGCTGGCGGGAGATTGATCGACCACGACGAGCGACACGACAACCGGCCCGACTCAATGATTACATGGTTTACTCCACTATTACGGGGTCGTCAAACGACATGGGATTCTCTTCGGCCATGAAGGCTTCGACGACCACTGAGGCTGGGCGGGATAGCCATGGCCTGCCCACCGCTGCGTGGTCACGGCCTCATAGAGGCCTACCCATGCCTGAGAGCTCGAGGCGGAAGCGGCGGCGGCTCGGCCCATCGGTGCACATGAGCACAGCCACACAGAGGCAAATGATGAGCGAAATAGCAGTCAAACGCCAGGACCGCATGGGAATTTGACAGGGATTGATTTGGAGAAAGATCAGGAAACTTGTGTTTACATTAACCCCCTTTCGAAGCTACCACGACATGAAAGCTCCTCGGGTACACCCTATCCCTTAGCAAATTATGTAACGTGTGATAATCTATCTCAAAAACATTAGAAGTTCTTGGCGTCCATCACTTCGGAAGTGGAAGCAAGGAGTTATGCAGAGGCCGTCAAAGAAAAGCAATGGCGCGAGGCAATGGCCAAGGAGATTTCCGCATTGGAGGCAAATCAAACATGGACTCTAGAGCAATTGCCCGAAGGGAAGAAACCCATTTGACTGCAAATGGGTTTTCAAGATCAAGTACAAGGCAAATGGCACCATCGAGAGGTACAAGGCGCGGCTCGTGGCAAAAGGCTTCACACAAGTTGAAGGTCTAGATTTTCACGAGACTTTCGCACCAATTGGCAAGCTTGTTTTAGTCCGGGTTTTCTTATCTGTGGCTGTAGCACGAGGATGGGAGTTGCACCAAATGGATGTGAACCTACATGGTGATTTGGACGAAGAGGTCTACATGAAACTTCCCCCAGGTTTTAACACTGATCGTGGCAATCAAATTTGTCGGCTTCGTAAGTCCATATATGGGTTCCGTCAAGCATCTCGGAATTGGTTCAACAAATTGACAGCGACACTCAAGAGATATGGTTTGGTTCAGTCCTTGGCCGATTATTCCATGTTTACTTTTCACAAAAATGGAGTCTTTATGGGACTTCTAATATACGTGGATGACGTCATTTTGGCTGGGAATAATTCTGAGGCTTGTTTGGCATTCAAAGCCTACTTGAATGAATGCTTCCACATAAAGGATTTGGGGGCATTAAAATTCTTCCTTGGCATTGAAGTGGAAAATTCGCCACAAGGGTTGTTCTTGTGCCAGAGAAACTACACTCTAGATATTCTCGCCGAAATCGGCTTACTTGGAGGAAAGCCAGCCGAGACACCAATGGAGCAAAACTAGAAACTTGCTTTGGCCGAGAGGGAGGAAGCTGATGGTGCGGCCTACAGGCATATCGTGGGGCGTTTGATCTATTTGGTGATTACGCGTCCTGAGATTTCATATTCGGTGCACGTTCTTTTGCAGTTTGCTTAGTCGCCACGCAAGGAACATTTTGAGGCTGCACTGCGTGTTGTACGCTATCTTAAGGGTAGCCCAGGCCAAGGGATTTTGCTACGAGCTGACAGCGACTTGAGATTGCGTGCATATTGCGATTCAGATTGGGCGAGCTGCCCTATCACAAGGAGATCGGTCACTGGTTACTTTGTTATGCTCGGACAGTCACCAGTGTCATAGAAAATGAAAAAGCAAAGCACGGTCTCGAGATCATCGGCAGAGGCTGAATATCGAGCCATGGCATCTGCGGCTAGCGAGCTTGTATGGCTGAAGTCTTTATTGACTTCTCTTTTGGTGATCCATCGTGAACCAATGGAGTTATTTTGTGACAGTCAATCTGCTATCCACATAGCGGCTAATCCAGTTTTTCATGAACGGACTAAACATATTGAAATTGATTGTCACTACTGTTTACGCCGAAAGCAAGTTTCTTCGTCGTTTCCATTACAAAACGTTTTGAAAGTGGAAACAAGTGAAAGATTACACGTGTAGATCTCTCGAATACAAAGAAAATAGGCTCGCTCTCTTACAAACACGAACAGAAGTCACTACGTAGCGATCTCCTGCTTGCGTTGGTTCTTTGCCTGTGCCGGGGACGCGTCGTCCGTGGACCACCGAGCAACGATCGTCGGATTGACGGGGTTCAATCTATGCTTCGCAAAGGAAACAAGAACTAAAGCAAATATCTTAGCGAGGTAAGATATCTACTCTTCCCAAGAATTAAGGCAAAGCTTAATCTCGAGGAATCTCCACGTGGATGACGTTCTTGAAATCTCCTTTGTTGCTTCGAAATCGGGAATCTCCTTCTCTCTCTACGCAGATCTCTATCTCCAAGTCTCGTGTGTAAGGCTCAATTATCAGATCTCTGATCTCCCTCCCAGGTGGGTGTAGGGGGGTATTTATAGGCTTCAAGAGACGAAACTACTGAAAAGAACGTGGGTTGAACGCGTAGTGGCCGAGACAGTTGTTGGTGTCTCGGTCCAAAGCTGTCTCGCCGTTGGCTGACGGTTTGGGGTTCGCCAAGAATCGTCGCTTCTACGGCGCAGATTTGACTGTCTCGCCAAAACTGTCTCGCACCTGGGCCGACTTCTGGTTATTGTAATTGTTCTCCCTCCTTTTAAGGCACGTTTAAATGCCCTGTTTTCACGCTTAGTGGGCGTATTTTCAGCGTGTAACCGCCCACTAACGTGGCGGAACGTATTCTCACGTTGAAAAAATCAAATGGGCCCCACAAATATCGATGGAACACCCAAGAGAATAATTCAGACACTCTTGGTGTCTCGCCAATGGCGAGACACAAGGAAGTGTCTCGCCCATGGCGAGACACAAAAAGTGTCTCGTATGTATAAGTTTCACCATGTGGTTGACTTCCTTAGATCTTGACGACGTCGTTCTTCGATCTTCTTATGATTAATTCATATTTGGGGTTCCTCAGCAATTTTTGATCCCTCCAAAGTTTTTAGACTCCGCTGTATTTTGTCGATGGGTCTGGAATACTTTGGATGAGATACGCCTTGCTTCTGTTCAACGTTGAACTTTATAGAAGAGGCCTATATCTTGCTCCAGCTTTTGAACCCTGGCTACGCGACGTCGCTGACCATATTCTAGGATCAATAGCTGTTGCATTCGTATTTAAACTGATTGAAATGACGAAATCAATTTTTAACTGATCATCTTCATCTTGAGGGTCACCACTTGGGTTGTAATTGAATTCGTCGAGAACCATGTTATCTTATCACAGTGGGGGATGGTATATGATTCCTCTTCAATAACGAGGATTTAGAGAAGAAGCATCATCCGGCTTACTGAACACTTGGGACACAGATTATCTGTCATAAGACTTTCGGGAAAGCTTCTGAATGTAATCTGGGATCAAATTGCCTTGAATACGCTGCCTCGAATCTCGTGTGGAGGATAATCGCCGAAGTTCGAGTTGCCGACAACTTGGTTCCTCGCGGCGCTGCAGCCTCTGTGTCGCCAAGAGGATGTGCGCCAGCCTTAACCGTCAAGGCCAAGGGGTGTGCACGATAGTATGGACTGTCGTGCTCGAAGGGGGCGAGACAGTTTGGTCCTATATAAACCCGACACTTAGGGTTTTGTCACCATCTAATATCCCGCCTTTTGGACTTCAAAACCCTTCCAAACTCTTCTTTTTCCTTCCCTCAAACCTTGTAAACCTTCTTTCACCCCTCAAATCTTTCTAGCTTGCTCGAAGACCCCTCTTTAGATCTAGGGTTTCGGTTTTGTTCGAATTTTCTTCGGTTTTAGTCGATTTTTCTTCACAAAATCGATCTTTTCTTTATCCTTTACCAGATCCGCTGCCCCTTTGTCAAACCTTAGGTCTCTTCGAGCCTTTCTTGCCTCGAGTCCCATCCAAACCCTAGCTTTTTTCTCTTGTTCAAGGTAAAAACCCGGTTTTTACCATGTCTCCCAAGAGATCTCGTGTCCCCAAGGGCAGATCTATCCCCCAGACCTCTGAACCTGAAGAACCAACTGTCTCGTCGTTTGGGGGTGAGTTTTAGGGTGTATGCATGTGTTTTGGGTTGAAAAGTGGGACTTCTATGTAAGATCCCTGTTTGTTCTCCTTTGCGAGGCATCCGGGAAGAGTCGAGGTCCTCCTTCGTGAGGATCTGGGCTTAAACGAGTATTTTGCATTGCCAAAATACACGTAAAATCAAAAATATGAAATTCTGACTGTCTCACACTTGCGCGGTAGTCGGGACTGTCTTCGCCATTAGCGAGACAGTTTGAGCCGCCTCCGCTGGAGAGACAGTTGGACTGCTCACGCTGGCAGAGCAGTTGACCGTCTCACGGGCGGATAGTTGGACTGCCTCGCCGCGAGACAATTTCCTCATTTTTTGATTTTAACCAAGTGTTCTTTACACTTAGTATTGTTCCTTGAGCTTATTATGACGTATCTTTCTGTGTCTTGCAGTTGAATTTCCTCCTTCGGTGTTTGCTGCTCACGAGTCGAGTGGGCTGAATAGCACGGCTTTTTCTTCTTCTCGTGAAGCGCCGTTGTTGACTGATATCCCCCTGCTTGGCCCAAGTGCACCTCCGGAGTTATTAGAATTGCTAGAATATGGGGACCGTCGTGACTTGCAGAGGATGATAACTGACGCTCAGCTTATGAAGGGTGCTGGATCTATCGAAGTTATGAGGAAATCCAGTTACTTGTTTGGGGACTCTGTTGCGGACCCGAAAGTTCTATCTTCCCGCACTGAGTCCTGGTTATATGAAGGCGACGGCTCTCATCTACATCTGTCTTATTTCCCTCGCCATCACTCGCTGGTGCATCTGCGCAACTTGGCGGTCAAAAGGAGTATGCATTGGAGATTGACCGAGGACCAGGAGTGCATACATTGTGGGTATGTGGACCAAGGCGCTACCCTAGGCTCCAGTGATAGGGATTACGTTCGTGCACTCTACCCCAGAATCGCGGGTCAAGACAGTCCACCTCATAATGAGTTGATGGTCAAGGCTGATACGGTGAAGAATCGCTTGGCCAGGATAGGAAGGGAGCTACCACCCAAGAGACCCCACCGATATTTTGGTTGGGTCCACTCTTCCAGTGATCGATGGTGGACACGAATGACTAAGTACGTCCTGGGTCGGTGGAGTCGGGATCTTCAAGAGAACGACTTGTACATTCCCATTCAAGCGAGCATGTACGGGATTCCTATCAGCGTGAATCACTTCCTCGCGCTTCTGGAGATCTATAACCCGGACACCAATACTTTCTTGACGAGGAATGGGGAGCTGGGCCTGCCGCTCCATGAGATGATGAAAGTATCTGGTCTTCCGATGGGTGATGCGCCGTATCAGGAGTATTTCCCCACCAACCGTCAGTTGAAGGAGATGAAGGAAAAGGGCTCAGCTGGTTATGAAATCTTGTGGGAGTTGACCTGCCATTACCAGACGGCTATAGCGTTAATTGAAGTGAGGGCCAAGAAATGGCCGCAGTCGCCTTTGAAACAGCTTTGTCGATTATCCGCTCAAGAACCCGAGAGTCATGATGACGTAGAGGAACTGGAGCCCCTGACTCCTTCTGCCATCAACAAGTTGATTGCGAAGACGAAGGCTCAATCTTTTACTACTCCATTTGCTAAGGGTAAAATCCCCAAGGGCACCAAGTTTGAGACCTTCCTGTGGCAGGTACAGAAGCAAATCAAGCCACAAACTCTTCTGGCGGGCTACCTAGCAATATGGCTGAAGAAATACATAGTCCCGCATCAAGTCTCAGAAGCTATGCCTCTGGAAGTGCTCTTTCCAGCCGTCAAGCTAGTCGTTGGTCGCCGACTTTCTCTTCTCCCGACGATGGTGGCAGATATTCATTGCGGACTTCGACGCTTAGTTGCTGGCTTCATGCATAAGGGAAAAGGGTCTTCAAATGAGATCCCGACTGTCAAGGTCGAATTGCAATATACCTATTTGATGGCTTGGCTCGTCCTCCATCGTTCGGACTTAATGACGGCGCCTGAGACAGTTATCCCCGAGCTTCTTCTGCTGCAAACTTTTGGAGAACTGTAAGTGGGGAGCAAGACAATGGCCTGAGGTGTCTCGCCAATTTAAGATCGCCAAGAGTTGAAAATTCTTCAAGTGTTTCCCACACTTCTCGGGTCATTAAGACGAAGTGCTCGTGGATGCCGCTGAGCCCAATGGAGGCCGGACTATACTGGATCTCGGCTATTTCCGGTGGCTGATAAACATCTACCCTGGCTATCTCATCTTCCGAGTCAGGAGTTTTTGCGACATCGAGCCTTATTTTCCATGTCGGTTTTCTTATCAATTCGGATATGACCAAATCTATGTCGGGAATCCGAATTGGGGGATGAAGACCCATGGAGGACTTGTTGACGGTGCACGCCACCGTATTGGAGCATCGGTCGCACTAATGCCAAGTTCGATCTTCTGGCTAGAGCCTAAGCTTCAGATGACTTTTTTATATTGCAAGTGGCTCATTGCGGCTAATGCTCCCACTTCAAGGACTTAAGAAATTGAAACGGAGCGTAGGAGAGAACCAACGCCGACTCGTGCCTCCCCTCCGCCAGCTCAACCATCGCGAAAGTCTAAGGGCAAGAAGAAGGCTGTTCGAGAGGAGAGCGAGGAAGAAGATTTCGACGACACGATCCGCATTCAAGAGGAAGAAGAAGAGACTGCCCATCCTCTGTGGGTCCGATACAGAGTGAAGTAGTAGTACCTCCTCCTCGCCGTTTCTCCAACTCGACAGATGAACCAGGTCAGGGCCTCTCCCGTGTTCCATCTCCTCCCAGCCTCAAACGCCTCGATGAAAGTGCTTCTCACTCGCCCCAATGTAATGATCAGGAGACAGGGTAGAGGAAGAAGAAGAGGAGGAGGCTTCTGACCTCATTTTGCGGAAGAGAGCCCGCACGTCGACGACCATTCCTACCCCAACTTCAATCGCCAAGGCATTGATGCGCACGAAGAAGGTCGCACATAGGCCTTGGCGTCCAAGATCTCCAACTCCTGAGGCAGCGAGCACTGATCTCCCACTTAGAGAAGGAGGTAAAACTTGTCAATTTAAATTTTGCTGTCTCACTTGTGATTCGTACTTATTATTTATTTATTTTTTTTCTTCTCCTCAGAACGCTTTGAAGAAGGCGAAATTCCAGCTGAGCCTTCCCCTCCGCCATCCTTTATCTATGAAGAGTCAAGCTTCACGGCCCAAATACATGAAGCCATGGATGAGGGTGCCCCGGATACTTCCACCGGCATAGACGTTGATATCTCTCTGCTCACGAGGCGGCATTGCGAATGCGAATACCTCATCTGGGTGGCAACTCCAGGAATTGGGAGAATCCGAGTTTGTTCCTCTGCTAATCGCTAATACACTTCATGTTCTTTTAGAAAAACTTCAAGAAGTGGGCGCCATTGCTAGCGGAACGGAACCAACTCCCGGTATAAAGTCCGATCTTTATTTTGTTTTCCCCTCTTCATATTGAAAATCTAATATGTTGTAGCTGCAGTACTGGAGGAGCAGGCTGAGGGAAGGACAACTCCAAGCGAAATATTTGGGGAATTCGCTGAACCCATGGAATCGGCTCCCGGTATCTACACATATCGTCGTGATTTTAATATATGTATATATATGCGTATACTGACGCTCGGTATCCTTTGCCAATGTCACAGTGGAAGAATTGATAGAGACGGAGCCTGCGCATGAAGAGGGTCTCGGGGAGTTGTCTGAACCGAGCCTAGATCACATGATCTCTGTTTCTGAGTCCGATCACAACCTAATTGACGATATGTTATCGGAACAGACTTAGAGAGAATCTATTGTAGAGATTAGCCCTTCTGTAGGTATATATCTTATTATCCAGATCCTCTCAATTATCTTGCCGATAGTTGATGACTTAAAAAAATCTTCTCTTGTAGGCCCCATCACTGCTGCTGCCAAGCAAATTGAAGAGGCTCCGGCTTCGAACTTGGAGGTTCAGCTTCCCACTTCTCAGGTCGAGTCTACTGTCATCTCAACCATTGTTGAAAGTTCTCTCGGTCAACCCGGACCACCGGCTATTCAAGCTAAACTTGAATCAACTTCGGTGGTTCCCGAGGTTGAATTGACGAGCGCGGGGGAAGTAGTCCCAGCTGAAGGATCTTCTAGCCGCACCGGTATATCTCCCGACCCATCTTCTATAAGAGTTTTAAGATCTTCTGAGACTCACATTTCTTCTTTTACAGCGCCTTCTTTCGTATTATACAACTCCATAAAGGCGTTGATGTCGGACGAAGATCCGGAGAAGGCGATCATCGGCGCAGAGCTTGAAGGCTTCATCTCTCTTCTCCATGGTGTTATCGAGAGAGTCGTGAACAAGGGTTTCTCTTTCAGCTTTCTTAAGCGGTCTCTCGATCGGCGTGTGGCGGCTATAAGAGAAGATGGGTTCTCTGACTTAGCAGATTCCATTGTAGAGGATCTGATTCAGTTAGAACAAGAGCTGGCGGAACTTCTGAGATTGCGATCCGAGGGCGCTTCCGCTTACATTTCTTCTCGGATCAAGTCCGTCATGAAGGCCAGAGAAGCCCAGCGAGGAGCTACCGAGCAGGAATTGCGTCAACTGCAGACTCAATCCGAACGTATCAGGGTAAGCCTGAACTCAAAGGAGAAGACTGGAGCTAGCTTGCTTCGATCCATTGAGCTGCAGGGTGTCAAAATCGCTCGTTTAAAGAAAGCTCTTGAAGATGCCGAAGAGACGCACACTCTTCTGAAGATGGATCTGGTCGGAGTGGAGAAGTCTTGTTCCAAACTAGTTGAACAAATGAAGCCCTTTGATGACAGATCCGCTGAGCTGGAGCGAAAGATCATTCAACTCTTAACTCTCGACGATTCCTCAAGGATCTTCTTAGAGAAGGAGTTAGAACAAGAGTACCAGGCGGAGCTCTCGACCTTAGAAGAACGGATTCGCCGCCGCCAATTATCCCAATAGGGGGCCTTTTGATGATTTTTTTTAGTCGACAATGTATTTTGTATTCCATCATTTATGAAATAAAATTTGATTTTATCGACTTTCATTACATCATTTATTCTGCTTTGAACAAATGAACATAATCTCGATAGGATTTTTAGCAAACCCTCAGCCATCAACGGATTTGATATGCCTTTACCAACTACCGTTTGAGTTGGGCTAGTATGTAGATTATCTAGGTCCGCTCTACATGTTACGTTGTGCTAAAAGAATGAATTCTCTTTGACTTTATGCTATGATATTGAATACGTAGGCTTTGTCATCTTCACGGGCATTGACTACCCGGCAGCGTGTGTTAGATGTAGACTTATTCCTGATTTAAGGACAGGAATAACACCTACTACGCATAAATAGGCGTAGATTTAACAAATCATTAAGTCAGTAATGAGACTGGCTATGTATTGAGTACATAGTCTTTATTTGTTACGATATTGAATACGTAGACTTGGTCAATTATCACGGGAATTGACTACCCGGCGGCGTGTGTTAGACGCTGACTTATTCCTAATTTAAGGACAGGAATAACACCTACTACGCATAAATAGGCGTAGATTTAACAAATCATTAAGTCAAGAATGAGACCGCTATGTATTGAGTACATAGTCTTTATTTGTTACGATATTGAATCGTAGACTTGGTCAATTATCACGGAATTGACTACGCGGCGTGTGTTAGACGCTGACTTATTCCTAATTTAAGGACAGGAATAACACCTACTACGCATAAATAGGTGTAGATTTAACAGATCATTAGGTCAGTAATGAGACTGGCTATGTATTGAATACATAGACTTTATTTGTTACGATGCTGAATACGTAGACTTTGTCAATTATCACTGGAATTGACTACCCGGCGGCGTGTGTTAGACGCTGACTTATTCCTGATTTAAGGACATGAATAACACCTACTACGCATAAATAGGCATAGATTTAACAAATCATTAGGTCAAGAATGAGACCGGCTATGTATTGAGTACATAGTCTTTATTTGTTACGATATTGAATCGTAGACTTGGTCAATTATCACGGAATTGACTACGTGGCGTGTGTTAGGCGTGACTTATTCCTAATTTAAGGACGGAATAACACCTACTACGCATAAATAGGCGTAGATTTAACAAATCATTAGGTCGATGTGGGGTGGCTATGTATTGAATACATAGACTTTATTTGTTACGATCTTTGAATCACGTAGACTTTGTCAATTATCCTTTGGAATTGACTACGTGGCGTGTGTTAGGCGTGACTTATTCTGATTTAAGGACATGAATAACACCTACTACGCATAAATAGGCATAGATTTAACAAATCATTAGGTCAGTAATGAGACTGGCTATGTATTAAATACATAGACTTTATTCGCTACGATATTGAATACGTAGACTCGGTCAATTATCGCGGGAATTAACTACCCAGCGGCGTGTGTTAGACGCTGACTTATTCATGATTTAAGGACGGGAATAACACCTACTACGCATAAATAAGCGTAGATTTAACACATCATTAAGTCAGTAATGAAACTGGCTATGTATTGGATACATAGACTTTGTTGTTGTTGTCTTCTCCTGGGGCAAAGATGAACCCGTTGTGTCTTCCCTTGGGGTGAAGGTGAACCCATTGTGTTGAATAAGAAGAAGGTATTTTCTTATCTCCCGCTTCAATTGAGAACTCGTCGTTCACATGAACTGAAAGTCAAAAGAATTCCTGATGCACGTGCACCAGGGAATCTATAAAGAAACTCAAAGTGGGATCTCCACTTCGAGAGTCAAATCGGAGTCGGGCCATGTGGCTTAGACTCAGGAAAGAAAAAAAGGGGGGGCGGCCTTTTAACTCACGTGGTGCGGTATGCCCAAAGAGCCTCGCCAAGCTTATCGTCCCAGTCTCGTTTATTGGTCCGTCATGCGCTTCTTTGAGGGCTTCTTCTGCTTCCTCGGTCAAAAGGCATCGGAGTAGCAAGCCGTCATATGTGCGATGATAGAGTGTCTGAGTCGCGGCGTTGTAATAAAATCTCGGTGCCCTTCTTCGGACTGACTCCCTTTCCTTTATGTCTTCCGATAAAATACCGTGTAAGACGTAATCTATAATAGGAAAGCGCCAATCTCGAGGCTCGAGTTTGGTTAAAGTGGCATGCGCATCTTTGGCGTCTAAAGCACATTCCGGTATAAAAAGTTGATGCGTCCTCACAGTGACTAGTTATTCTGTTTCTGGGGGTTGCGCCAACGAGACGGCTAATGCCGCTAGCGCATCTGCATAAGCGTTACGGGCGTGGAATGTACTTTCGATGAAAAATTCTTCAAGCGAGTGCGCCATCTCAGCGACCGCCTAGTGATACGAATCAGTGCGGATTTCGACCGTAGTCTCCGCAGTTTGTCGACTATGAGTTATGAATCCCCGAAGGCTTCGAGATATTCGACCCCCGGCTCTCTGGCGAAATTGAGTCAGATAAGCGTGGCGTTATATTGACCACATTATTAGAAACGCGGCTCGGTTAGCGGTAAGCGAGGCATCACATACTTCCCCGGGGAAACTAAGACAACCCCGACTCCGGCAGAAATCTTAGAACATCCAGAGGAACTTGCCACATTGGTTGCTCGAGAAGCTCCATCAAAATATAATTGCCATACATGCTCGTGAGAAGTATGGTTGACCTCGCAGGTTTCGTCGGGCAAATCTTCACAAAGTTTAGCTTTGTCCTTGCCAGGTCGGACTGCTAAAAGGTCGCAAATTATCTGTCCTTTCACTGACTTCTGTTATTTGAAGTGGATGTCATATTGCGAGAGGAGTAATGTCCACCTCGCTAATCGCCAATTCAAAGAGGCCAGTTGCGTCATAAATACCCGAATTGGATTAACGTCCGAGATGACATGTATCTGTAGGCAGTAAAAATTGCCTTAATCCTTACGCAGCAACTCGGAATGAGCAGAAGAGCTTAGGGGTCCATCCGAGTGAAGTCAGGCCCG
Organism: Asparagus setaceus; assembly: GCA_012295165.1. Taxonomy (NCBI): domain Eukaryota; kingdom Viridiplantae; phylum Streptophyta; class Magnoliopsida; order Asparagales; family Asparagaceae; genus Asparagus; species Asparagus setaceus. The sequence goes on along the minus strand of CM022709.1, from coordinate 20,677,141 downwards.
CCTAAAGGTTAAGTTCACCTGAATGCTTGACTTTACGAAATAGACAAAAGTGTCGATATCTCCCAAACCGGAAGGAATTTGGCAAAATGACCAGAGCAAACTGAACCCTTCAGGTCGGTTTGGTTGGCTCCGTCTCGTCGAGATGGTCGATTTCCATATATAATTCGGCCCAATTTTGACGCACGGTTTGAAAGTTCTGACTGTTCTTCGTAGCGAGGCGAGGCTCGCCAGCGGCGAGCTCGACATTGACGAGGCTTCGCCAGCAGCGAGCTCGACATTCAGCGAGGCTCGACATTGAGCGAGGCTTCATGGCAGCGAGCTCGACATTGGCGAGGCTTCATGGCAGCGAGCTCGACATTGACGAGGCTTCATGGCAGCGAGCTCGACATTGACGAGGCTTCATGGCAGCGAGCTCGACATTGACGAGGCTTCGCCAGCAGCGAGCTCGACATTGGCGAGGCTTCATGGCAGCGAGCTCGACATTGAGCGAGGCTTCATGGCAGCGAGCTCGACATTGAGCGAGGCTTCATGGCAGCGAGCTCGACATTGAGCGAGGCTTCGCCAGCAGCGAGCTCGACATTCAGCGAGGCTCGACATTCAGCGAGGCTCGCCAAGCAGCGAGGCTCGACATTGAGCGAGGCTCGCCAGCGGCGAGCTCGACATTGAGCGAGGCTTCATGGCAGCGAGCTCGACATTGACGAGGCTTCATGGCAGCGAGCTCGACATTCAGCGAGGCTCGCCAGCCGAGGCTCGACATTCGACGCAGGCTCGCCAAGCAGCGAGGCTCGACATTCGCATCGAGGCTCGCCAAGCGCCGAGGCTCGACATTCGACGCAGGCTCGCCAAGCAATGAGGCTCGACATTCGACGCAGGCTCGCCAAGCAGCGAGGCTCGACATTCAGCGAGGCTCGACATTCAGCGAGGCTCGCCAAGCAGCCGAGGCTCGACATTCGCACGAGGCTCGCCAAGCAACAGGCTCGACATTCGCATCGAGGCTCGCCAAGCGCCAGGCTCGACATTCGACGAGGCTCGCCAGCGCCGAGGCTCGACATTCGCACGAGGCTCGCCAAGCAGCCGAGGCTCGACATTCAGCGCAGGCTCGCCAAGCGCCAGGCTCGACATTGAGACGAGGCTCGCCAAGCGCCAGGCTCGACATTCGCACGAGGCTCGCCAAGCGCCGAGGCTCGACAATCACCGAGGCTCGCCAAGCGAGGCTCGACATTCAACCGAGGTTCGCCTCGGCGATGAACCTCAACACTCAACCGCTAGACCAATGCAAGCTTCGAACAAGACTTGCTCAAGAGACGAGGCTCGCCAGCCGAGGCTCGACGAGGCTCGCCAGCGAGCTCGACATTCAGCGCAGGCTCGACATTCGTGACGAGGCTCGCCAAGCAGCCGAGGCTCGACATTCGCATCGAGGCTCGCCAAGCAGCGAGGCTCGACAATCACCGAAGGGCCGCCATCGTAGCAAACACGAGGCCATTGTCGTAACACGCACTGGGCGCTGGACCGCTCGCACGATGGGAAGGGTCATTAACCCTCATATGAGAGTGACAATAGAGATTGATTACACCCCTCAAGCCCATATAAATAGTTGAAAGCCCAACAAAGAAAGGGCTGGCAAGCTAAGGAAAGAAAGTTTGAGAACTTTTGAGATCAACACTTGTGTGCCCAAGAGAGATCAAGAACCTCTTCAACAACCTCTAGATCATCCAGCCTTCGGCTCCGACCAACGGAAGCAACCTCGACTCGAGCATCGAGTGAAGCATCCTCTCGCCACCAAGAACCCATACAAAAGAGGAGTCAAATCGACCTCCTCTTCCTCTGTAATCGAGAGAATTTGATTGTAATACATTCATTCAATCAATAAACATTTTTTCGACCCTACAGTATCGTCTATCCAACCAGGTAATGACGCATTTTCTAGACTGCGAACACCAAGGCCAGGCACTCTTTCTCAATATCGGAATATCGAGATTCAGCCCCTACCATTGTCCTACTCAGGTAGTAGATTGCCTGTTCATGACCGTTATCATCATCTTGTGCTAACAAGGCACTTAATGAATGGTTCGTCGCTCTGACATAAATCAAGAACGGCTTCCCGACTTGATTGCAGGAGGATTTGATAAATATGCCTTGATATCTTCAAAAGCCTTTTGACAAGCGTCGTCCCATATGAACGAAACGCCCTTTTTGGTGAGCTTGGAGAACGGTTGGCATTTTCCTGCAAGATTAGAAATGAACCGTCTGACATAAGCCAATCTCCTTTGTAACCCTCTAAGCTCTTTGAGGTTTCTGGGCGGTTGTAATTCGCTGATCGCCTTCACTTTGTTAGGATCGATATGAATTCCCTTCGATGTGATGACGAAACTGAGAAATTTACCACTAGCTATTCCTAGGAAGGACTTAGTAGGATTCATATCAATTGATGACGGCGCATGAGGTCAAACACCGTCTTGAGATCTTTGATGTGATCACTTTTATTGTGGCTTTTCACCACTAAGTCATCGACATAACACTTAACAGTCTTTCGAAGGTGCTCTTAGAAGATCTTCATCATCGTTCGTTGATACGTAGCGCCTGCATTCTTCAAACCGAAGGGCATGACGGTGTAGCAAAAGATGCCAAGAGGCGTCCTAAACGAGGTATGTTTCTCATCATCGAGATGCATATTGATTTGATTGTATCCGGAGAATCCATCCATAAATAATATTCTTTCAAACCCACAAGTGTTGTCTATAATGACATCCGTAATGGGTAGTGGAAAATCATCCTTTGGGCATGCAAGGTTCAGATCCCTGAAGTCAATGCAGATTCTAATTGTCCCATTCTTTTTTAGAACAGGGACAATATTTGCCACCCAATCTGGATGTTGTTCTTCTCTGATAAAACCCGATTGTATGAGTTTCTTTACTTCAGCTACAATTGCTTCCATAATTTGTGGACGAAACCGTCGCTGTTCTTGTTTCACGGGTTTGGCTTCCGGTTTAATATTAAGGCGGTGCACTGCCACTTCTGGATCAAGTCTTGGCATATCTTCGTAATTCCAAGCGAAAACATCAACATATTCCTGGACCAGAGCAACCAATTCCTCTTTCTCCTCTGGGGGAAGACTGCCGCTCATGAATATGGGCTTCGGATTAGCTTCGTCGCCCATATTGACTTGAACCACTATATCTTCGGTCGGAGGTTCTCTCTGTTCAAACTTGTCACCATATTGAATGTTCAAATGGAAAGTCCAAGGGTCTTCCCAAATCGGTGAGTGATCATCTTCTTCGGGCTCTGCCAGGTTTATCGTGGTCATATTAGACATTAGTCCTTTGAATACTTCGCCGAGACTAACATCTGAATCCCACGTTGAAGACTCTGATGAATTGTTGTGATCTTCAATCTGCCAACAGCATTCGTCAGAAGATGAAGAGACATAACCCAGACCTCATAACCCAGACCTCTCTTGTGTTCATAATAGCGGTCGGGTTTTCCTTTCAGGACGTGAGAAGGTCTAGGAGGAATTCGGAGGCCGCGTCCGAAACAAAGACCCGCTCCATGTGTGAAATCATATCCCCATTTCTTCATGTAATGGCGCGCTTGCGGGCTATACTTGGAGAAGTATTTGTAGGGTCCTTCATCACTATCGTCAGCTTCCCGAAAGAGGTTTTGCTGTGGAGATATTTCCCCTTTTCCAAAGATGGTCTCCCTTGCACCTTTTGAAGGAACAACGAAAGTTGATCCAGTCAAGCTTTGGAGGCATTTCTTCATCTGATTGGATGACGAGAGCGGCACATGCACATCGTAATCCTTATACAGTCCCTGCATTACATTATCCACACTAGGTACATACTCTAAATCATCATTTATTATATGTTCATCGGCAAGTTGCCAGTTACAACTTCCTCCTGACGATTCAGATCCGTCAAGATCGATTACAAGAGGTTCAATGTCATTAAGTACAAACTTTCCATCGTAATAGAGCCCGGTTTCGGTATCAGCTTCATTTCCACTATCCAAACCCTGGGCCGATGGTTCAGTATCGGATTCAGCGCCATATAGGAGGGAGTCAGTAAAGTAATTTTCCAACCCCTTGAATAGCTGTTTATCCGCGACCACCGTCTTGACCTCATTATCAGTGTCAACATATTTTAAACACTGATGTAATGTAGACGGGACTATAACATTACTATAGATCCAAGGCCGACCCAATAGTATGTTGTAAGAAGTCTCAGCGTCGATGACATAACATGTGACCTCGGATTTGAGATCCCCCAACTGGCATTTTATCCGGATTTTACCCAAAGGCCCGACCCACCGGTATTGAATCCGTAAATGGCGATTACTGTAAAGCAAATTGCTAGCGAATTCGAGATGATACAAAGAATCGAGTGGCATGATGTCGATCGGATCCCGGTCGACTGAATTCGGTTGATGACAACCGAGCCGACGTACCCAGTGAAATATAAAGGCATGTCATGCTTCGAATTTCTCACTTGCATATCATCTCGGGTGAACGTGATGCAAGGGAATTGCTTAGCCGCCAAGTTACAGTGTTCGGGCTTTTCGGGAACCTGCTTAACTTGCGTGATGAAGGCTTCTGAATCAGCAAATGCTTCTTGTAAATCCTCTCTGGTCTCTTTGGAGAGACGCAGCAACTCGTAAAGAGTTATTCTTACTGGGATATTGGCCAATTGAGCCATGACATCAAAGCGGTACGAGGAGCTCGAACTTTCCGATTTGTCCCTTCCAATCGGACGATTGAATCGTGACTGCTTCGGGACTTGAACCTCTTTTTGCTTAGGTTCCTTTCGCCGATCGTCATCAATAGGGAACTGTGAGGATGACTCCTGTGGCTGAGTCTCGTTTCCAGGATATTAAAATTGATACTCATTTCCACTCCTGGTAGCAAGAACTTCAGGCTCATTTTCAGACGACGAGAGGGTTGGAACCTTTTCACCAACTTCCTCTGGAGTTGCTGAGATGTGACCGCAAGACCTGCCTTTACGCCTGGACCTCTATGCCAAGGAAGATCCTGTCCATTGCTTGTCTTGAAGAAGGTCTGGATGAACCCAAAGTACTTCGCCATTAGGGGCTATATGTGAAACTAACCCCTTCTGACGTTGACCATGTGGATCATCGTTAACTGTCTTGACTTTCACTTCCGGGACAATCTTCTGTTGGTACAACATGGGCGGCATGGATCCGAAATTGATAGCCACCATGTTCGAACCGACTTTCTTCTCTTTCTTTGCCGTTATGATACCGGCATCGATCAAAGCCTGGATCTTGTCCTTGAGTACGAAGCAGCTCTTGGTCGGATGATGGACTCTCCTGTGATACGCACAATACTTGGGGTCCGCTATCTTATTAGCCTCCTCCTGGTTTGTGATTGGAGGTAACTTGATCTTGTTGTTGTCTAAGAGGTATTTGAAGATGACTGGCACCTCGTCTTCCTTGAAAGTGTACGTCCTCTGGAACCTTGCATCCGGAGCTTTCTGTGACTCTTGATGTTTTTGTTGAAACCTCAACTGCGGTTGCTGCTGCTGTGGTGATTACTGACGTTGCTGCTGGAACATTTGATTTGCATCAAAAGCAATAGCTGGCGCCTTTCCTCTACCACGGGGCACGAAATTTGATTTTGAGGGACCCATTATTGGTTTGCCTCTCTCGTTCTTCTTCCTCTTGAGGAATCGCTCTGCTTGTTCCCCTCAAAGCTTCAGTTCTTTCCATGTGGTCGGTGCTACGACCCCCATGACCTCTAGCAAGTCCAGAGAAAGATTGTTGTGGCATGTCTGCAATATGAATTCTTCGGTGACTGGATCCCTGCAGTTCATGGCTTTGTTGCGGAAGTGCTTGACGAAACAGTCAATCGTTTCTCCATTCTTCTGCTTCTCGTCTAAGAGGGTCCCTATCGAAACTTCTGTATCATCGTCAAAGAAGTTGTTAAGAAAGAAACTCTCCATGTCATCCCAGCAGTTGATACTCCCAGCCTTGAGTCTTCGGTACCAATCGAAGGCAGCCCCGCGAAGGGTACCGACGAATGACCGAACCGTCAAAGGCTCATTTCCCGAGATCACCCCCAAGTGAGACTTGAAGTAGATCAAGTATTGCGTGGGTGAACCCCTTCCATCAAATGGTGTGAAGTTAATCAGATTAAACTTCAACGGGTACGGGATCGAGTCCCACTCTCTCGGATATGGACACGGAATGCCGATCTTCTTGACTTCCTGAGCGGACATTAGAGCATTGATCTTGCCTTCAAGCTCTTTCATTTTTCCGCTGTCGTCCTCCCCTTGCTTCGGATTACTCCTAGTGGGATGGGTTAGGCCATCTCCACTTTGAGCGCCAGATGCAGTGTTTTCTTCAGAGGTTGGTCGGCAAGGATGTGTTCATCCACTTCCGTATCGCTGTCTTCTATATCATGGGCGACAGGTGACTGAATCCACCTTGTTGACTGGACTCGGGCTGTGCAGCTTTCTGGCTTTGCAACTCCCTCATCTGCTGCATGGCTAGTTCCATCTCCGTTTTCATCTCGGCCTTAAGCTCTTTTCTCTGCTGAGCTAAGGCTTCTTACAACATTTGAGCCAGGGTCTCATGAGTGATGGTATAAGCTTCTCTAGCTTGACCCACGCTCTACATCGTGTCATCGGATGCTATGGCTGAGCAAGCGTCGGAGGTCTCATCTTCAGATGAATCTCCTTCATGCATCCTTCTATAATCTCTGTGTTTTGTAGCCCGCAGTTGCAACCGAGACATCCTCTGGAAAATTCGGGTGCTAACTTTTCCTTCAGGAGTGAAGTCAGGATCTATGTCCGCCGTTGCCTCTCCTTTTCCCTTGTTCACCATATTGATGGTAACTTCGGGGAGTTCATCTTATTGAATGGCAGATTTTCTCTTTCGTCGGAAGCATCTTGGTCTCGGTTTCGATTCTTCCATTGCTGGCCGGGAAAGCCTCTCGAATACCGAAGCTCTTTGTGGACGAGCTTTCGACTCAGAGCAAGCACACCCTAATAGCAATGTCTTGATCAGTTGCGCACACGAGCAAGAATAATTTATCTCGTCGATTGTCCTCTTTTGTGCGTTGCCACCCCTAGCCCGATGACGCGGTTGGTGTGGTTCATCACGGGTTGCACTTCCACCCCAAAGTGTAACGTTGCCTCTAACTGGAGGACACGTCTTCATTTGGAGGCGTCGGCCATTTCACCTGGGAGACACTTTTAGTCATTTGGCTTTGTCATCTGATATCGCCTCTGCATGAATCACGAGTGTCTGGTCATCTTTGGTGACTTTGCGAGTTACACGCTTCACCCCCTTCCTTTCAGCAGACTCGCGGACCCCCTGAGGGATGCTCAAACGAGTCGCCACAGGAACTCTTGAAGCTTGAAACGTCCCAGGTTGTTTGGGCAGCTTGAATATCGGTTAGATGCGGATACAACCCCGGTCTATTGTCGTTATGCGGTTGGGTGACCCAAACGCTCACCACCTGCCTTGTCTTTGCTTCCCGGTTGTGGACCAAGGCGGTTAAACACCGAGGTTGATGGATTATCAGGCTTTGTTGACGCCACAACAGCAAGTGAGGTGACCGGAGAAGATGGAGGGGAACCCCTTTGGCCGAGACAGCTGGGACCGTCTCGGCCGAAGGCTCTTTGGCCGAGACAGTTTGGACTGTCTCGGCCAAAGGCAGAGCCTCAGGCCAATTCTTGTGCAGACTTCGGAATCCAGACTTGGTGATTTTGAGTCAACCCCTTGGTTGATTTTGACTCTCGCGCCTTGCAAACAACAGCATGTGCACTAGCGGCACGGACACGACGCTTTTGGGCGCGCTCCTTCTTCATTAAACGAGTCCTCCTGACAAGGATCCATTCTTCCTTGACGGGATTGTTGATGGATTGAGATTGAGGCGCTGAAGTTTGTTGACGCCCCTGATCACGTGAGTTCGTATGATGATGAACTCCGTCCGTCGACTCCATGGCCTTAGCAAATTGATGGGCCATCTTCTGACGTTGCCTCTGACGAGCCCTCTTCGTCAGGGTTGCAGAGACCTTGTAGGATGACTCCTTCTTCTGAACAGAGCCACCATGAGCAGAGCTCCCGGCTTTGCAGTTTTCCGGGGTGTTATTGCGAGGGAAAACCTCCGTCGCGAGTGGGCGAGATTCATCGCGCACTACGACAGAACGGACCTCCCTCCTTAGAGACGAGATCCTCCGATGCTTGCGAGACGAGGAGGACTTCGATGAAGAGGATGAGAGATACTCTTCGAACTTGGCTTGATCAAAGACGTAATCCAACCCATCGACCATGAGGTCAGCTTGATCATTGCTGGGCTGTGACACAATAGCCTCAACGTTGAGACTATTGACTCCCACTGTGGTCGCCATCGTGTTTACGCCGAAAGCAAGTTTCTTCGTCGTTTCCATTACAAAACGTTTCGAAAGTGGAAACAAGTGAAAGATTACACGTGTAGATCTCTCGAATACAAAGAAAATAGGCTCGCTCTCTTACAAACACAAACAGAAGTCACTACGTAGCGATCTCCTGCTTGCGTGGGTTCTTTGCCTGTGCTGGGGACGCGTCGTCCGTGGACCACCGAGCAATGATCGTCGGATTGACGGGGTTGAATCTATGCTTCACAAAGGAAATAAGAACTGAAGCAAATATCTTAGAGAGGTAAGATATCTACTCTTCCCAAGAATTAAGCAAAGCTTAATCTCGAGGAATCTCCACGTGGATGACGTTCTTGAAATCTCCTTTATTACTTTGAAATCGGGAATCTCCTTCTCTCTCTGTGCAGATCTCTATCTCCAAGTCTCGTGTGTAAGGCTCGATTATCAGATCTCTGATCTCCCTCCCAGGTGGGTGTAGAGGGGTATTTATAGGCTTCAAGAAGCGAGCTGCTGAAAGAGCGTGGGTTGAGCAGCGTAGTGGCGAGGCGGTTGTTGGTGTCTCGCCAAAGAATCGTCATGCCTACGGCGAGACAATTTGACTGTCTCGCCAAAGAATCGTCATGCCTACGGCGAGACAATTTGGACTGTCTCGCCAAAACTGTCTCGCACCTGGGCCGACTTCTGGTTGTTGTAACTGTTCTCCCTCCTTTTAAGGCACGTTTAAATGCACTGTTTTCACGCTTAGTGTGAGTATTTTCAGCGTGTAACCGCCCACTAACGTGGTTGAACGTATTCTCACGTTGAAAAAGTCAAATGGGCCCCACAAATATCAATGGAACACCCAAGAGAATAATTTAGACACTCTTGGTGTCTCACTTTTGGCGAGACACAAGGAAGTGTCTCGCCCATGGCGAGACACAAAAAGTGTCTCGTATGTATAAGTTTCACCATGTGGTTAACTTCCGTAGATCTTGACGACGTCGTTCTTCGATCTTCTTATGATTAATTCACATTTGGGGTTCCTCAGCAATTTTTAATGCCTACAACTACATTCGCCAGCAGATCCAAATAGGGAATGTTGATGTATATAATCACAGTCACTAATCTCGGTGTGAGGTTAGCTTGAGGTTAAAGATGACGGGGATCCGCTCTCTCCCCCGAATACCTGGCTCCGAGTTGGGCTCTTCTTCCCTGCCTGCACAGGTAGAAACTCGTGAGAGGACGGGGCTTGTTACCCCGTTGTACCTCCGACGATCAAGTCAATAAGTGAGCTTGAGTGGAGAAGAAAATGAACAGTAATTTATTCTTGTGTGCATCGTGCAGGGGGATAAAAATGGCTTACCTTTGTATTGAGAATAGTTCCTTTCTTTGTAGGAATGAGAGAGGGGCAAGCTGGTCACTTTAGCATTAGTTTTACACATGTCAGCTTATGTGTGGAAAGAGTCACCATTGATTTGATGTGAGGTATGGGGAACGGCTACAAAAGCCATGTGGTCAGCACAGCGCCATTAATTGTGATGTTGACTTGTTGTTGGCGCAGGGCTCAAGGCCAACCATTACAACGAGTCTTGCAACAACATTCTGTAGCAAGTCGTCAGAGGTACTGTAGCAGCCGGTCATAACTAGGCGGGATGACTAATGGCGCCTTCGTGTCCGGACATCTTGTAGCGGTCGAGCGATTCTTGTAGCAAGCCGTCGAGAGTCTTGAAGCGGCGAGTCGACAAGCGATGCAGGCGACTAATGGCGCCTTTCCGCGTCGGCGTCGCGTAGCGGGGCGACTAATGACACTTTTCGTGTCGGGCTGTATCAGAAGCGCACGGCACGTAGCAATCGGCCGAAGCATCAGAAAGCGCACGAAGTCGCCCATCAGAAAGCGTATCGACCGACACCGCCGCCGGTCGGTAATCGCAGCGTTTAATCGAAGCATCAGAAAGCGCACGGATAGATAGGGAGCCGAAGACCGTAGGTGGTCGATTGGGACAGCGTTTCGGGTCGGCATTCTTAGCGATCGGTCATTGTAGCAGCGATCGGATTCTTGTGTGACGACTCTTGTAGTAGCCGAACACTTGTGAGAGCAGAGAGGTCCCCTTCGCCCTGAATTCGCTTATTTTGGTGTGAGGTTAAATTCATGTTGACTTTCAAATAGGGATTAATAAAAAATCTTTTTGGGGGCACCAACAGGGAACATCGCCACAGCCCATTTACGTTCTCAATTTCAACCAGCAGATACTTTTACAAAGGCGCTCGCGAGGTCGCAATTTCAATTTTTGTTAGGCAAGTTGGGCATCTACGATATACATGCGCCAACTTAAGGGGGAGTGTCGATTTGCATATATTTGATATGATTAGGAGATATCCTACCTTATCTAGGACTTACTTAAAATACCTGTTTTACCAGATTTAGGAGTCTAGAGTTTGTTATATATACAGGAACATATTGTACATGAAAAGATAAGAAATAAGGAATATAAGTTTTTCCAATTTCATCAGTTTTTACAATTTTCAAAAGGATCTTTTAGTTCTTTTATATTTTAAAATGATATCGGGGCTTTGGTGAGAAAAGTGTGAAGGATTAGGGGGGTTTTGTGAGACACCCCATAGTTTGGGGTTTTCTCCAACTTTTAAAGTTGAGTGGGGTTACCTATAATATGCCCAAATTTTAGGAGATTTTTTTCAAATTAAAATAGCTGAGAGGCATTTTCTAAGGCATCCAACCCCGCGCGCTAAAATTAAATATGCAGAATTATACATGTGTCAAATGACTCAAATTATATTTAAAGTTGATGAATTAGTCTTCCTCTTAAAATATTATTGATGAATTTATCAAATATTTTTATATTTATTGAAATGATGTCACATCTTTACTAATTTTTATAGGTTATTGGTTCACCGTCTCTCTCTTTAAAATATTAATAGAACACAAAACACCATTTAAAACATATAGCATATAAAAATATTCCCTACGATCCTAAAAATTTATTTACACAAATTGCCCAAAGTATTATCTCAAATTCTCTCGGCCTTATCCGTGTTTTCTAATAATTAGATTGAAATTCTAATAGGTACTTAAGATTATTCGGGAAAAATATTTGGATTCTTAAGATATTTTATGGATAATTTAAAATCACATATACTTTTCTAATTAAATTGAAATTCTAATGCAAGCATCACAAGATTGAAATTTAAGCGTGAGATTATTTTAGATTAAATCAATATATGAAGGTTTTATATCTCATCTAACTATGACGCTTTATTTGATTGCTTCATGTTATAGGATTTAACTCAATGTACTATGTAGTTCATACCAAATCTTAAAAGTTTTATAATAAAATATCAATGTAAGATGACCTTGCCACTAGCAAAATCTCAGTAGTTTCTACTTTCGAAAGATGTTTTCCATGTTGTGATCATATATTGTGTGCTGACTTTTTAATATTATTTTTTATTTTATTAATATTATAAGCAAGGAGAGGTATCGAAAATAGAGATTGATAGTTAAACTATCTAATTTAAATTTGAAAATTTGAAATAAAAAATATCCACTTGCTCATTTGGCAACCTGATATTTTCTTTTTCTCTTTTATTTTAGAATATTATAAATAAAAAGGAATATTATCAATGAGAGACTGGTGGTTGAACTATCTAACTCTGAATTTTAAATTTTGAAATAAAATTCATCCACCCCTTATTTTAAATTTATTTTAAATTTCAAACTAGTTAAAGAAAAAGCTCCAATTCAGATTATCTAATTTTTAATAATCCATATGCTATAAGTCATTGGCATAAGCCAATTGTATGCTCATATCCATAAAAATGAGTACATATAAAAAAAGAAAAAAAGAAGCAACAGTTAAAAAAATTTTGTTCAATTCAATTTAGAAGCACATGCATATGACTAAAGAAGAAACATCTAGAGGCCAAGTATCAGATATTAAAAAAAATTAGACTCCTACCCGTCAAAGCTAATGATGCGGGTTTAATTTCTGCTATCCACTCCATATTACTTATTCTACATGTAAAACTCACCCGTGCGAACACCGGTAAAATACTTGTATATAATAAATGAAGAATATATCTCTCCTTTATATATAATGAGAAATTGGTGAAACTTTTAAAGATATAAAAAACTGGCATGTGTCATTGTGAGCGTGATATATGGACACAAATCCTATCACAATGTGACATGTAGACAACTAATTCTATATTCATATAATAATCCTCATCAAATTAAAACTATCCATAGTTAGAAAATTTTAATAATTAAATCCTCCTTTCATTTATATATAATGAAAAATTGATGGTTTTCATAAAGGCACAAAAAACTGGCATATGTCATCTAAATGCATGACATGCCATATTAAAACTAGTCATATATCCTTCTATCTTATTAAAAGATGACATGTGGACATGAAATGTTATCTTCACCTAACTAATAATCCTAATCAAATAAAAATATCCATAATTAAAAATTTTAATAATTAATTTTTGGTAATCCTAATCAAATTATAATTATTCATAATTAAAAATTTCATAGTCATATTAGAAAATTCTAATAATCAAATATTTGGTGATCCTAATTAAATTATAATTATAATAGTTTAAAAATCTCATAATAATATCCCTTCTTTATATATAAATTGGTATGATGTGTCAAAAACGACCATATGTCTATCTATCCTATTAGAACTTGACATGTTGACCCTTAATTCTATCTTCACTAATCAAATTAAAATATTTCATAATTACAAAAGTTCTAATCAAAATCCTCCTTTCTAATCCTCTTTACCTAAAAATTCTTATGAAATTAAAACTTTCCATAATTTGAAATTTCTATTAGTCAAAACCCTCCTCTATATAAAAGAATTTTTCAAGATTGAAAAATTATCAACTGCCACCTTTAAAATCCAAAATTAACCACCTAAAAATATAAAATTACAAACTATCTCCTGAGATCCAAAATTAGAAACAACCTCTGATAAATGTAAAACTCCAAAGAGTCCTATAAAAATCGAATTTTGTAAAATAAACATCTTAAGATTCAAAACTTATAAGTAAACCTAAAATCCAAAAATTACAAAAGTTGTATGAAAAGTTCAAAATTTACTAATAACCCCTTGAAATTTTATAGACAATCCCTTAAAAATTTTACAACCATCCCTTTGAAATTTTTAAAATTATAAATATCCTCTTGAAAATTTTACAAACGACCTTTTAAAATGTACAACCGGCCCTATAAAAGTAGCGACAATACAAACACCTAGTTGAAAATTTTGAAATATTTCAAACAACTCCCTAAAATTTTACTTAACACCTCCTAAAGGTTTCAAAAATTACAAACGCCCCTAAGGAAAATATGAAATTATAATTTGCACCTTGAAAGTTGCAAACAACCTCTTAAGATTAAAAATTACAAATAAATCTCTAAGAAATCTAAAAATTATAAATAAACCTCTGAGAAATCTAAAAATTACAAATAACACCACAATATTTAGAAAATTATAAATTGCCCGCTTTAAGATATGTAAATTATAAATAATTCCTACAAAATCTAAAAATTACGAACAGTCCAGTGTAAAGTTCAAAAATTACAAATAGTTCCCTAAAATTTTACAAACAAACACCTAAAAATTTTACAACCTGCTCTTTGAAAGTTTTAAAATTAGAAATATCCCCTTGATTATTTTATAAACAACTATTTAAATATTTAACAACTAGCCCTATGAAAGCTATTAAAGTAACAAACACTATGATAAAAATTTAAAATATTACAAACAACTCCTTAAAAATTTTACAAGCAAACCCTTAAAAGTTTCCAAAATTACAACACCCCAAAGAGTTTATAAAATGTTCCCTAAAATTTTGGTACATTACAAATAATCCCATGGAAGTTTTATAGAATAGCCGCACGAAAAATTTACAATCACCCCTTGAAAGTTTTGAAAATTACAAACAACCCTTAAAACTTTACTAACAGATTCTAAAAAATTTAAAATTATAAATAGTCCCTTAATTTAACATATTATATTATACTATTATAATATATTATTAGTGTGGGGAATGCATGAGGTGTGAGGGTATAGAGGTCATGGGAAGTCCTGTGTCCTTAATACTAGGGGATGGTGGAACTTCCTGTTATCCATTTTGGAGATGAAAGTCCTAATCTCGTTGTGTCCTAGTCCAGGGTGAACCAAACATGAGCATTGATTGAAATTACAATACATTGAAATCTTGGTAGTTTTTAGTTTTCAAAAGGCCTAAATTTCTATTTTGATTTGTAAAGGAGATTGATGGTTAAGCAATCTAATTTTGAATTTTAAACTTAAAACTATAATTTACTATCTACTTTAATTGATAAAAGGACTCTATTCTCTTATTCTCGTAGCATAGTAAAAGAGATACTCAATGTCTCTTCCTTCATAAGTATTTAATGTATTAGTTAATAGATGACCTATAAGTTATACTTTTAAGAAATATAATCAATTATCTCTCTCATTACATAAGGATTGCTTAATGTATTTGAAGCGTGTATAAACCAACATTTATAAACTAAAGAAATCAAAACAATCACTATGAGCATGCTTAATACTTGTAATAATAAAGAGAGATTGGTGAACTATCTTTGAATGCACCAAAAGCGACACATGTATAAAAAGTGCCACTTGTTAAAGTCGTCATGTGGCGGTTAGTTGAGATTTCAAAATAAGCACTCTCCTTTTCAATTAGTATGAAACTAGCATTTTAGCTCATGCTAAGCACCATTATTTTCTATGATTCAATTTACGTATCACACTTTGATAATTACAAACACTCATGTATGTCATCTAATACCTATCATATGATCACTTTTATTTTCCATATTCTTAATTTAGTGTATGCTTATATATATATATATATATATATATATATATATATATATATATATATATATATATATATATATATATATATATATATATATATATATATATATTAATGGGTATCATATATCATATGAAGGGATTCCCTCATATACAATAATGTGGCACAATCTCCACCAAGTCAATAAATTAGAGAGCTAATGCCTCATAACCACACTTGGTGGAGATTGTGTCACATCATTGTATATGAGAGAATCCTCATATGACATATGAAACCCATTAATCTCATATATATATATATATATATATATATATATATATATATATATATATATATATATATATATATATATATATATATATATATATATATATATATATATATATATATATATATATATATTAATGGGTATCATATATAATATGAAGGGATTCCCTCATATACAATAATGTGGCACAATCTCCACCAAGTCAATAAATTAGAGAGAGAATGCCTCATAACCACACTTGGTGGAGATTGTGTCACATCATTGTATATGAGAGAATCCTCATATGACATATGATACGCATTAATCTCATATATATATATATATATATATATATATATATATATATATATATATATAGCAAATCTCTATAAACTTAAGTTTATAGGGAATAGTATACACCAATTTTTTATCCATTGATGTTGCCTTTAGATTTGTGCCATCAAGAGATGCACAAATCTCAAAATGGGCTTCATATCTTTCATGGATCCCAATGCAACATCAATAGATAGAAAAGTTGGTGTATGACTATTCCTATAAACTTAAGTTTATAGGAGATTTGCTATATATATATAGAACAAGGCTCTATAAACTTAAGTTGATAGGAAATAGTCATCCACCAACTTTTCTAACCACTCATCTTGCTTTGGGATCCGTGAAAGATATAAAGCCCACTTTGAGATTTGTGTGCATCTTGATTTCACGATCTCAAGGCAAGATTAATGGATATAAAAGTTGGTGGACACTCCTCCCTATCAACTTAAGTTTATAGGAGCCTTGCTCTCTCTCTCTCTCTCTCTCTCTCTCTCTCTCTCTCTCTATATATATATATATATATATATATATATATATATATATATATATATATATATATATATAGAGCAAGGCACTATGAACTTAAGTTCATAATGAATAGTGGTGCACCAACTTTTCTAACCACTCATCTTGCTTTGGGATCCGTGAAAGATATAAAGCTCACTTTGAGATTTGTGCATCACAAATCTCAAGACAAGATGAGTGGATAAAAAAGTTGGTGCACCACTATTCATTATGAACTTAAGTTCATAGGAGCCTTGCTCTATATATATATATATATAGGAAAAAAAGAATATGAGGTGGCGACTCATTTAGTAAAATGAGCTACCCACTAATGGGTATAATCTTTAGGCCCACCTAGTTGTCACATCCATTGAGTGTGGGGTATTGTGTAAGTGAGTGGTAGCTCACTTTACTAAATGAGGTGCTAGCTCATATTCCTTAATCCCATATATATATATATATATATATATATATATATATATATATATATATATATATATATATATATATATATATATATATATAGAAGGCTCTATGAACTTAAGTTCATAATGAATAGTGGTGCACCAACTTTTCTAACCACTCATCTTGCTTTGGGATCCGTGAAAGATATAAAGCTCACTTTGAGATTTGTGCATCACAAATCTCAAGACAAGATGAGTGGATAAAAAGTTGGTGCACCACTATTCATTATGAACTTAAGTTCATAGAGCCTTACTCTCTCTCTCTCTATATATATATATATATATAGGAAAAAAAGAATATGAGGTGGCGACTCATTTAGTAAAATGAGCTACCCACTAATGGGTATAATCTTTAGGCCCACCTAGTTGTCACATCCATTGAGTGTGGGGTATTGTGTAAGTGAGTGGTAGCTCACTTTACTAAATGAGGTGCTAGCTCATATTCCTTAATCCCATATATATATATATATATATATATATATATATATATATATATATATATATATATATATATATATATATATATATATATATATATATATAGAAGGCTCTATGAACTTAAGTTCATAATGAATAGTGGTGCACCAACTTTTCTAACCACTCATCTTGCTTTGGGATCCGTGAAAGATATAAAGGCCACTTTGAGATTTGTGCATCACAAATCTCAAGGCAAGATGAGTGGATAAAAAGTTGGTGCACCACTATTCATTATGAACTTAAGTTCATAGAGCCTTACTATATATATATATATATATATATATATATATATATATATATATATATATATATATATATATATATATATATATATATATATATATATATATATATATATATATATATATATATATATATATATATATATATATATGTTAGTTAAGTAAATATTTGAAATAAAAATATATCATTAATAATATTAATTAGCTAATTAGATAATTTAATTAGGTATTTTGGTAATCAATGGAAAGTATACTTTTCAACCAAAATTTTTTGATTTATTATGCCCATCGATTTCCGTTAGGGCGTGTTACAATTTTACTATATTAACATGTAAGATTAGTATTTAAACATAAAATAAATTTAAAAAGAAAAATAAAAAATAAAGAAAAAGTAAAATGCTTATGTATTGAGCATTCATATAAAGAGAAGAGCCCTCATTCTGTAATTACAAAATGCATTCTCGATTCTAAAATTAGAAAAACAACAATTAGAAATGCAATAAATAGAGATCCTCATTAGGTAGATATTCATTAATAATTAAAAATAAAATTTAGAGAATAAAAATTAATAAAGATGAACCTAATTGAAATTGATGAGAAAAGTTTCTTTCTTGAAATATTCTATTTTAATTGCACAATAAAATTGGATAGTTGTTAATCTAAGTAAACTTGAAAAGTTAGATTTTAGAAATAAAATAAATAAAGAATCATACATAAATAGTTATCAAATCGAGGAACGATTTAAATCTCTAATATTTTATCCGCTTTATTTTGCCCATCAATATCCCATTAGAATTTGCTACAACTTTACTCAACTGAAATGCAAGATTTCTATTTTAGCATAAAAGCTTCAAAAAGAAAAATAATAACAAATAAAGGAAATAAAAATTCTTATGTACATGTCAAATCAAGAGGAGCACTCAACCCCTTGTTCTAAAACACCTTTTGTCAATCTAAAAAGATAAAATAAACAAATAAAATATTTAGAGAAAAATTAGAATAAAGGGGGGAAAATATAGATAAACCTAATAAAGGAAAAAAAATAAGAATCAAGTTCTACTTTTGATTGGAAAACAAACCTATATTATCCTCAACTAAAGACACAACTAAATTGCCACAAGTCACTAAAAGCATACAAACAGATAATAACATCAAACAAAATCAAGAATGAAACCCTAATTAAGTAAAATCAAGAAAAACGCGTATAAAAAATATCTTTAAATGCACCAAAAGTGACACGAGTATAAAAAAGTGCCACTTGTTAAAATCGCCACGTGGTAGTTAGTTGAAATTTAGAAACAAGCACTCTCCTTTTCAACTAGTATGAAATTCTAGGTTGATCTAAGGATAATTTAGGAAGAGATAAGTATTTTAAAAATGCATGTGATAAATGACAAAATTTGAGATTTTTCCTCTCAAAGGCATTTTAGTTATTTGCAAATTATAGGTAGAGGGTAGGGTGGAGAAAAGGTAAAATTTAAGGGGGTTTTGTGAGAGTCCCTAAAGTGGTGGGGGAAGGGTGGGGTTATCTACAACAACACAAAAAATGTGGAGGTTTTCTCATAGTAATGTTTTTTTATTTTTTCAGCTTTTTTTATTTTTATTTTTTTGTTGGATTTTTTTTGGGGGCCGAGGGGTCTAAAATTAACTCTTTGTAAAACAGTAGGTGAATTTATTAAGTACCCAAATTTTGGAATTTAATGTTATGTACTGTGATTTACATACGTGCCCATTCCAAGTATATGACTCCATTATTAGGTATCAATATTTATGTGAAATTTTCATCTCATATGTTATGTTCACAATAATATAGGGGCAATTTAAAGGTACCATCATATTCATTTCTATTAGAAAATTTGAGTATATTCAAAAGGGCTAAATTACCAGATTGGCATTTAAAGTGGACCATAATGATCAGATTGGTATTTAAAGTTACTCCAGCGACACTATGGTATTTAAAGTGGCCAGAAGTGACAAAGACACCCAAAAATTTAATCGTCGGCAACTTATTACTGTTGATGTGTCATGTGAGATATCACGTGATGCTGATATGGCCTAATTAATGCCAGCGTGGCCATATTAAAAGCGGTGTATTAACTACCCAAAAAAAACCGCCAGGAAACTTCACTTTCCACTTTCCCTCTTCTCTCCCTCACTCTTCTTTTCCCCTTTCCCACTTCTTTCTCTGTTCTTGGAGAGGACAAAGATCGCTGCTAATCTTGTGATGGAAAATACAGAGATTCCCTTGCGGGCTGTTTAGTGGACCTCTGAGGAGTGATCGCTTCGTCGACCTACGATCTCGTGTAGGGTGTAGCTGCTAAGGTTGGGGGTTATTGTGTGAAGGAAAAGGTAAGATTCCATCTTCAAAATTGGAATGAAATTGATGAAATAATGCTATATGAAGACGATTATTAGGCTTTTAAGTGAAAGAAAACCTAGAATTTGTATACTATTGTTTGACAATTAGGAAAGTTAGGGCTTTTGCATGTAGTATAATTGCTCTAGTTAGGGCAAGACTTTAAACTTTAGTTTTTGCACGAACATGAATTGATGAGTTATGGGTAATTATTCCCCCCCCCCCCTCATTTTTTGTCTCTTTTGTAATTGGGTGTTTCTGTGGGAGAAAAATTATGAAATTTCAATAGTTTGCAAACTTACATTGAGAATTATTTGTGAAATTTTATTGGTTTGAGTATTAATGTTTGCACCATTTGTTGATTTCGTGCAGATGAGTCAAGTTATTATGGTAAAAATAAGGCATGGAGGTCATCTTCCTATCGATTTTGTGGATGATTATGTTGGTGGGAAATTTACCGTGGAGTTCATGGAGGAGAAAGATCTAAGTCTTTAAATGTTGAAAGATGTGATAATGCAATATGGTTATAACAATGTTGCGAGTCTATTTTATGCAATTCCTGGTGTAGATTTGGGTCATGGAGGGTTGAGGACATTGAGTTTAAATAAGTCATTAGAAGAAATGATGGAACATGCACGTTTGCATAAAACTATTGAGATTTTGGTTGATCATGGGGTTGATGAAGCTGAAGTCATAGAGGGTGTAAGTCAATCAAATTGGGAATGTACTCTGTCTCAAGAACTTCAACCTATGGCTGCTCATGCTCAGGTTGCTCGTGTTCAGTCCACTGACAAAACTCCAAACAAGTTAAAAAATATAGTCTGGAGAAAAAAGTTAACCCCAAAAAGAAAGAGAACACAACCTGCTCATGTTGGTGAAGAAATGGAATGTAGAGATGATGAAGCCATTCAACTGCCAGAGACTCCAATGCATGTGCATGATAATTTGGTGACAGAACAACCTCCTACAAGTGAAGTACCAAATGATCAAACCACATCGAAAAGGCAATTTAGTTCATCATCCAGCGACAACGATGACTTGGTAGAGGATGAGAATTATAAAGTTGATCCAACAGAGGCAATTGATGATGAGGAAATTGATGAGACGGAGTTAGTTGATGAGTTTTGTGGGAAAAGAACGAAAAATAGGAGAAATTCATCTCAAAGGACTAGAGATTCTGCTAATGTTGATGCAAGAGTGGAGAATGTAAATGTCCCTCAAAATGATGGAGACCCATCAAATGCACATCAAGAGACCACAAATGCAAATGATGACATATTGAACAGTGAAGATGGGGATACTTTTAATTATGTAAGCGATGATTCAATAGAAGCACTTGGCAGTGAGGTTGAAGGGGCATTAAGCAGTGAGGATGAGGAATTACGTATGGTTAGGCAAAAAATAAAGACATTTTGACTGCTTCTAAGGGTAGGATTGCAAGGAATTCTGGAGCAAGACTTGAAGGTGCCAATGAGGGTCCCCCAATCATAGGAGGTGGTGTTGTGATGACACCTAGAGTTCACACTGATAGAGAGACAACAAATCCATTTCAAGAGGTATCAAATGCACCTCCACATACAACAAATGCACATCATCAGCCTACAAATGTAGGGGTTCCTCCTAGCTCAGGGAGCACACATGTTACCAAAGACAAATGGCCAAGTTTATTGACTACATACGAGGGTGGGTATCAATCAGATCAAAGAGACAGTGATGATGAAGCACCTTTAGAGCATAGTGATGATGAGGCTATAATGCATATGAGAAAAAAGAAGAACAAAGTGAAGTATGTATACTTCAATGAAGATGTGGACATGAAATCTGTGGAATTAACATCAGGATTGAGGTTCAATTCAAGAAAAGTATTGATGGAAGCAATCTTGAATTACTCATTGTAGAAACATTATGATCTTGTGTATATGAAAAATGATAATGTGAGGATAAATATTGGCTGTTCAATGTGCCATTGGGAACTTAATGCAGGTCAAGACTTGGAGGATGATGATGCTTGACAAATAAAGATTGTTTCCCCTAGTCATGCATGCAGTAGGACTTTTAAGAATAGGCTTGTCACAGAAAATTGGTTGGCAAATAATTATCTTGATAATGTTTTGAGAAACCCAAAGTTCAAGCCTAAAGATATTCAAGGTGATATGATTGAGAATTACCAAGTTAATATTTGCTTGAGGAAATGCCAGAGAGCAAAGGAAAAGGTATTGAATGCCGTGGATGGTTTGTTGAGGAAACAATATGGTTTATTAAAACCATATATAAGGGAGCTATGTAGAAGCAATATGGGGAGTACATGTATTTTGAAAGTGACTGATGAATCAAGTTCACAACCAGGAACATTCCAAAGAGTTTATATTTGCTTTGCTGCATTGAAAATGGGCTTCATGAATTATTGTCGGCCAATCTTTGGACTGGATGGGTGTTTTTTGAAACATGCATGTGGTGGTCAGTATTATGTGCTGTATGTAGAGATGGCAATAACCAGATGTGGCCCATTGCATGGGCTATTGTAGAGGGGGAAACTAAGAGCTCTTGGCAATGGTTTATGAGAATGCTATCTGAGGACTTACACATGTGTGAGGGTGAAGGTTGGACAGTAATTTCAGATCAACAAAAGGTAAGTGTTTATATATGTATATATTTTTCATTTGTGTTCAATTCAGCCCACTATTGATTATCATAGCCAATTAATATATGTTTATGTATTGTTTAGGGATTGGTACCTGCCATACATGAAGTGTGGCCACAAGTAGAGCACAGACAATGCGCTAGACACATCTATTCAAATTGGAGAAAAGCTCATACCGGAAGGTTGCTTCAAAAGCAATTTTGGATTTGTGTCAAGGCTACATCAATGGGTGATTTTGCAAGGGAAGCAGCAGTTTTGAAAGCATACTCAGTGAGGGCATATGAAGACTTTATAGCAAGGGATCCCCATACTTTTTATAAGTCACATTTCAAATGTCATAGGCAATGTGATAGTGTTGATAACAATATGGCAGAGACGTTCAATTCATTCATTCTTCTTGCAAGATATAAACCAATAATATCTATGTTAGAGGACATTAGACTAGCCTTAATGGAAAGAATGCAAGAAAAAAGGAAATTGTTAGGAAAATTTGCTTGTGGGGTTGCTCCTAGAATTCACAAAAAGATGAAGGAAGCTTATGATGAACAACATAATTGCAAGGCACATTGGAATGGCCGTGATGATGAAAGTGGTTTTGAAATTATACATAAGGGTGTGTCTCACACAGTACACATTGGCAATAGGACATGCTCTTGCAATATTTGGGAGTTAACAGGCATTCCATGTGCCCATGCACTTAGTGCTATACTATTTGTGAGGAGGAGGCCAGAAGATTACATTTTTCATTGGTATAAGAGTGAAAACTATAACCATTGTTATGAAAACTAGCTTAATCTAGTTGAAGGCTCTAGATTTTGGGATTTAGAAGGGGAAGACATGATAGTGCCTCCTAAAATTGTGAAGAAGAAGCTAGGTAGACCAAAGACATCAAGAAGGAGGGATCCAAGTGAAGGTCCAAGGTACCCCTATAAAGCTTCAAGGCAAGGCATCTCTCTTAGGTGTAGCCACTGCAAATCAAGTGATCACACAAGAAGGCAATGTCCATCTGCACCACCAAGGCAACCAAGGACAGAACTAAAGTTGTTTATATGATTTTTCTATTTTCTCAATCTTTCCTAGATGTAACTAAATTTTTTGTGTTATTATATCTCAGGTTTCACAAGAGCAAGGACCTACTGATACCAGAACTTCTAATGCAGATGAAGGCACAACTCAAGTAAGAAAGAGGGTAGACCAAAAGGGAGTAAAAATAGGATTGGGAGATCAAGTGATGAAGCTACAACCAACAATGAACAATCTCCAGCAGCAGTACTAATTGCTAGAAGGAGTACAGCTAGAGGTGATATCGGGAACATTCAAGTTGGTGGAGATGTAACTGGTGGAGGAAGAGGGAGGGGGAGAGGTAGTGGGCAGGGTAGAGGACTTGGTAGGGGGATGGGAAATGCCATAAGAATTCCAGAAGGCTATGGCTTGTGGCAAGGGGATCACGGGGAGATGGCATATAGAGATCCACGCAGTCGTCAATCGATATTATTGACAATGTCACAAAATTGCACCTCTCACTCTTCAAACAACCAAATGTAGCTAATTTAATTTTATGGTTGTGTGTGTTCATCAAACAATATGTTTTGGTTATAATTTTTGGGGAAAACAATAGAATGTGTATGCATACTTTGTGTTAATGTAAGGCTACTTGTGATGTATCTGCTTATTTTGTGAAACTTAATTGCAACAAGCAGCTGTGGGTGTAAATTGAAGTTTAATGACAATCTTTTATTATGACAACATGGCTGTGTGTGTGTATACAAGTTATTGTCATTGTTGTGCACTGTGTGTTTATTTTGTGGATAATTAGGCATTGTTATGCATCATGCTTATTTGTGGATATACAGCAATAACCAATTTGAGATAAAACAAGAGACATCATGCCAAATTATCTAACTTTACCCATATTATTGACAATAAAATAAAGACCTTTTGACTGCTTCTAAGGGTAGGATTGCAAGAAATTCTGGAGCAAGACATAAAGGTGCCAATGATAGAGAGACAACAAATCCATTTCAAGAGGCATCCAATGCATCTCCACATACAACAAATACACATCATCAACCTACAAATGTAGGGGTTCCTTCTAGCTCAGGGAGCACACTTGTTACGAAAGACAAATGGCCAAGTTTGTCATAGCACAACATTCATGCCAAAACTTGTTCTGAACTTCACATAGCACAGCATACTAGATTATACAAACAAGATATAAAACAACCACTTCACATTACATTCAACAGCAAACATTACATCCACTTCACATTACATTCCTCATCAAAACATCTCAAACTCATATAACATAATACAAGCGATCTTTCACAAAATACATAATTATGAAGAAGCTAATAACTACTAAAATCATCAAACCCCTACACTTCCTCTTCTCGTCTACAAGCTCAACACTAATTCTGGAACTCTCTCTTCTTATTTTGACAATCTCTTCTAAACAATGAGCAATTTCATGTTCAGCCACCTCAAGGTCTCTTTTAAGCTTGGCAACTTGATGATGATATCCATTCTCAGAAAGTTCAATCTCCTCATCCTTCACATTCAGAGCACTTCTCAAGCCATTGATTTCTTCTCTTAGTAGTGGAAGCAATTGAGATGAAACGCTACATAGAGGCTTGTCAAACCATTCCCAAAATCCACAACCACCACTCTAAAAATATTACCCAAAAAAATCAGCAAAAGGAGATGCCATAAACCAGAGGACATTTAAATAAAAGTTTTCATATATCAAGCAAAACTCACCAAATTTGGGCAACGATAAAACCTCCTCCCCGGGTTCTCATTTGTCATGGATGTATAATACTCACATTCCATTCCACATTTGCAAATTTTTACCCCGTCTCTCTTTGCTGCTTCAACCCACATTCGTATACTTGACAAACTATTGAAGTCTTGACGTCTCCTTACAATACCGCTGCTTGACCCTGAACTAGCATGTGAGCTTGACCTTGAAGAGGGCATGATTTCAATGGGGATCCCTATAATTTCAGCCCTAATTGGAAGAAAAACCCAATTTGAAAAGAAACCCAACTTTCAAACTATGAAGCCCTAGTTTTAACTTGCCCAAATTATAATAGCTTGACTGATCTCAACTACCATGGCCACACTGGCTTTAATTAGGCCACATCAGCCTCTCACGTGACACCTCAACACAAAAAATTGCCGGCGATGAGCTTTTGGGTATTTTTGTCACTTCTAGCCACTTTAAATACCATATTGTCGCCGGAGTAACTTTAAATACCAATTTGGTAATTTAGCCTATTAAAAAGTGAAAGAGAAAGATATATAATAACAGCCATAAGAAAAGAATTTCAGTGTAGTTCAATTTAGAGGCACAATACGTATTAGATAGATATATAGAATACAATTCAAAGAAATTAGACTTAACCGTGCTAGTAATGAAAGCATAACACTTGTTAAAATAATATAATATCACCTTTGGAAAAAAATGTCTTTTAAAATTGTCAATGTATTATAATTTTCTAATTTCTTTTTATAAATATATTATTTTTAAAATTTTTGAAAAACTTTTAAGAATAGATTTTTGTTTATTTTTTTAAATTATTAAAAACATGATGGGATAAGCCTCCACTAATTTGCCTCAAATCTTTATTACTACTACTTATAAAAGAGAATATGAGTGCCTAAACTTTTGATTCCCTATTTTGCCCCTTAATTTTTATAATTCCCAAATTTTATTTTATTAAGAAAAATTATTCATGAAGAAAGATGTACTTAATTTAACTATTTAACGTATTCTATCCAACAAAAAAAATTTAGTGTACATAATTGTTGGTTTTAGGGTGGGTTAAATGTGACCTTTTATCTCCTGTTCCATCTATATCTTATAAAGTATACAAATATATACTATGTGTTTTATTATTAACATGCTTGATTGTAATTCGTCGTTAGAGATTACTGTTAAAACAAAAGCTTGATTGCTCTTAATTGTTAGCAATCAATTATTTCCCTGCACAGAGGCTCCCTCTTAATTTTTTGCAAACACTTCAAATCCCTTTTCTCCAACCAGTTGCATTTTCCCCCCTCCACTACTTCAAATTCCCCTATGAAATAAAGATCATTTCCGACCTTACAACTTCTGTTCAAAATTTTAACAAAATTTTAACGTAACTCTTACTTCCTCTTTTAATAATAATAATCCACTTTTAATAATAATAACTATCTTCGATAGTCCTCCAGCAAGCATCTTCAAGAGCCGCGTTGACGTCTATCCTGTTTGAAAGTTGTGGTAAGGTAATCATCCAAATTCTATTTCAATTGACCTTAATTTTTGTTGTTCTTTAGATATGTTTGATTCGATTGTAATTTAATTTTCTCAGACACTTTAATTTTGATTAGTAACAATTTGATTTGTACGAAAATTGAATTTTAATGTGAATCTATATTTGCACTTGATTTGTAGGAAAATTGAATTTTTTTTTTTTTGCTCTTTCCATTCCTATCCCTCTTATGGTTTTAATGATATTCTTTTGCTACAGTTTCATTGTTGGTTACGGTTCATTTTTTTAATCTCTAATTTTTTGTGGTTTATTCTTAAACTATGTTTTTTAATTTTCTGATCTCTTTTCCTCAATCTTTACTATTAACAATACAAATTTTACTCTTTTGCGATTACATTTGTTGTAAAGGATGTAATGTTTTGTTTTCAAAAGTAAATTAAGCCCGATTTTCTACTTTCAGAATGGCAAGCCAGTTGCAAGGAACAATGGCAGGCCCCCTTAAGGTGCAGATGAGCGGCCAACTCATTAACCATATATAAGGCTCTTGCTACTCCACTTAAGTCTGGATAAATCAAGTCGATAATGTAAAAATTAAGCTTTGTTTCCCATAATAATTATTTATTATTTGCTTCTTTGTTCATTGGATAGCAAATGGTTATGTAATCCAATTTTTGCTGCATGACTCTGGTTATCTTTTGGATAAGGACTTGTTTAGTGACTTTGATAATTAAGAAAAAGTAAGAATTATAATTCCAGCACATACTACATTATTGCTATGAGTATTATTCAATTATCATTAATCTTATATCTAGAAAAAATTTGAGCTAATAATGCTTTGTTCTCATGTAGATGTTTTCTACGATGATCAAATAGAATTGTAAAATCGTATTTTAAATATTGCCCTTTTTTTTTGAAGTAAAAATAGGGCAAGATGCTCTATCAAAATTATATTAAGAACCATGGAACAAAGTTTATACAACTAGTATCTAGGAGTGATTTCAATGGAGGCGTCCTGAAGGAAGAGGAGCGGACCTATGTCGTCACTCTTCACCCCGAGGAAGAATCCAAAGAAAGCAATCATAGAGAACAGGACTAGAAAGACTATACAAGAAGAAAATAAACTTATAAACAAAGATCTGTATCAAGTTAAACAAGAGTTTGTGACCATCCCGCCAAAACAAGAGCTATGGGAGGAGCTAACGGTTAGCAACTGCGTCGTTGCTGTCCTCACCGGAGGAAAGGAGCTCGGAGAGGTCTCACTCCCTGACAATAGCCTTGAGCTTCAAACCCTTCTTGGTAGCTAGGGAACATGTCCAGAAAATGATAAAATGAGCCACAGCAAATGTGATAGCACGAGCTTGAGGTATCTCTCCAGAGAATATAAGGTTGTTACGAGCTCGCCAAATGCACCAACAGACAGTAAGAAAGCACCGGGTGGTAAAAACATTGATTAGATATTAATATCACTATGTGCCTTGCCTCACTATTCTGCAAATAAATTATTATGATGAGCTCTCCTCCTTTCGTCGATACATTTTAGACCTTTTTCTTTTCTTTTCTGCATTCTTGCTCCGTTTGAGTCCTTATACTATGTAACTCCAGGGCGCCTCGTCTTTCTATATCCCTTAATACATTTTTAACCCACAGTTACCTGACATATATTGCCTTTCTTTTAGGGACACTGATGTATAAATTGTTTATGTTCTTGGTGCACCAAATACTGAAATGTATGTAGGAGTTAAACCTGAGATGGCCATGACAATTCCGAAGAGATGCAGCTTCACCAATCATCATGCAGGCTTTAAGTCTGGAGGTAAGTTTTTAGGATCAACATGATGCAATACTTAACTTGCTGTTGCTTATTTTTTGGACTAATGATTTGGAGCAGATATGCAATTCCTAAACATGCTTTTCTTTTTCCGATTTTATGCTTGAATAAGTTACCTACAAGAGAGAAGCTGATGCAATTTGGATGATTTTGCAATTTATGTCCTTTCTGCAATTTACATACTGAGAATATATAGAAATCGTTTATATTTTGCTTGTGATTCAATTTTCAATTATGGAGGGTTGTTATGGAGTTTATCTAATTAAGAGAAGAATCGTCCTAGAAACTGAATTGATGCTATAAGTTTGATGGAAAGCAAATGATGGGGGAATTGTTCTATTAATAACATCAAGAGATTTTAGCGGCGGCTTGTGTTTACTGCATTGAGTTGCTAGAAATTCTCTTTCCTTTCAAGGAAGTTCAAGCTTGGGAATCATTTGCAACATATAACATTTGATATCAAAATTCAATGCTCCAGGATTGCTAAGCTTAGAAAATCGGCAAATTAATAGGCAGTGGTGTGTTGCAATGCATATTAAGCAAAAGTTTTTGAAGAACAAGTGTTAGTAGTTTATATGTTGTAGCTTGTGGTTTATATTCCCCGAGCTATTTCTGTTTTAGTGTGTGAGAGGTAGGTATCTTGCCCAGTTAGTGTTGGGGCTTTCTATTTGGTGACAACAGTCTTATGTACATAAACTTATTGCTCATATTGCTATTTGGTAATTAGATTCACTTATTAAAATAAATAAAAACCTTGTTACTGCTTATTAATTCTAATAATTTGCAAATATTTAGAGCTTATAATTGGCCTTAAAGAGGTTGAGGGATCTGCTGGAATGAAGATTCTGTTGATAATAGCTACTCTTACTTAAATAAGACGCGGCAATCGCTACTATGTAGTTTGCATATGCTTTATGTGAAGTATGTGTTTCATAAATAATTATAAGATCGATGAGTGTAATATTAGTTGGCCTTCAAATGATTGATCTCATACGGTTTCTTAATATATATCACGTGTGTTGCATGTGTTGCATACTAGTCCTCTCAAAACTAGAGCATATGTAGGGTCGGCATTGGGTTGGGTTAGCCTAGGAGCCACATGCTTGGCCTCCGTTTGAGTCCTTATACTATGTAACTCCAGGGCGCCTCGTCTTTCTATATCCCTTAATACATTTTTAACCCACAGTTACCTGACATATATTGCCTTTCTTTTAGGGACACTGATGTATAAATTGTTTATGTTCTTGGTGCACCAAATACTGAAATGTATGTAGGAGTTAAACCTGAGATGGCCATGACAATTCCGAAGAGATGCAGCTTCACCAATCATCATGCAGGCTTTAAGTCTGGAGGTAAGTTTTTAGGATCAACATGATGCAATACTTAACTTGCTGTTGCTTATTTTTTGGACTAATGATTTGGAGCAGATATGCAATTCCTAAACATGCTTTTCTTTTTTCCGATTTTATGCTTGAATAAGTTACCTACAAGAGAGAAGCTGATGCAATTTGGATGATTTTGCAATTTATGTCCTTTCTGCAATTTACATACTGAGAATATATAGAAATCGTTTATATTTTGCTTGTGATTCAATTTTCAATTATGGAGGGTTGTTATGGAGTTTATCTAATTAAGAGAAGAATCGTCCTAGAAACTGAATTGATGCTATAAGTTTGATGGAAAGCAAATGATGGGGGAATTGTTCTATTAATAACATCAAGAGATTTTAGCGGCGGCTTGTGTTTACTGCATTGAGTTGCTAGAAATTCTCTTTCCTTTCAAGGAAGTTCAAGCTTGGGAATCATTTGCAACATATAACATTTGATATCAAAATTCAATGCTCCAGGATTGCTAAGCTTAGAAAATCGGCAAATTAATAGGCAGTGGTGTGTTGCAATGCATATTAAGCAAAAGTTTTTGAAGAACAAGTGTTAGTAGTTTATATGTTGTAGCTTGTGGTTTATATTCCCCGAGCTATTTCTGTTTTAGTGTGTGAGAGGTAGGTATCTTGCCCAGTTAGTGTTGGGGCTTTCTATTTGGTGACAACAGTCTTATGTACATAAACTTATTGCTCATATTGCTATTTGGTAATTAGATTCACTTATTAAAATAAATAAAAAAAACCTTGTTACTGCTTATTAATTCTAATAATTTGCAAATATTTAGAGCTTATAATTGGCCTTAAAGAGGTTGAGGGATCTGCTGGAATGAAGATTCTGTTGATAATAGCTACTCTTACTTAAATAAGACGCGGGCACTGCTACTATGTAGTTTGCATATGCTTTATGTGAAGTATGTGTTTCATAAATAATTATAAGATCGATGAGTGTAATATTAGTTGGCCTTCAAATGATTGATCTCATACGGTTTCTTAATATATATCACGTGTGTTGCATGTGTTGCATACTAGTCCTCTCAAAACTAGAGCATATGTAGGGTCGGCATTGGGTTGGGTTAGCCTAGGAGCCACATGCTTGGCCTGCATTTGGGCTAGACTCAATGTGGGGCGGGTTAGATTCGACCCTTTATAATAGCAGACCGCGGGTTCGGGATGGGTTGTCCCCCAGCCGATATGGGCCAGTAGCTCGCTAGACCCACAAAGCCCACTGAGCGAGCTAGGCCTGTATGTGGGAGGGCTAGCTCGCTAGGTTTGTCCCGTGGGCCTACCCAAAGTAAGTTTTTTTTACTATACAAGCACTTTATTGCAATTTATTATAATTTCTTTTGTTCTTGTATTTTTTTTAAACTAGTGGAGCAATTATTTATTGCTCATAAACATAGGACTTGCTCCGAACCACGTTAATCGCCGTGTTTGTGATTTCTTCCACTGTTAATGTATAAAAATATACAATAAACTTAATAAAATTATTTCTTTTCATTTCTTATAATGGTTAGATCGTTAGTTTGTTAATCACATGTAATTATTAAGTGTTAAACAATACTTAAAAAACTATTACAAAATAGAAAACTAAAAAAAATAATAGTAAGACAGGTGGGCCGACTCGTGCTATGGCCCATCCCACTTATTCCTGAACCTACGAGCAGACTGGGTTGAGCTCTAGGCCCAAAAATAAGCAGTCAAAAATAGCCAACTAGTGCCGCTGCGAGTCACGAGCTAGCTCACCCTGCTGTTGGGCCAGCACAGGTCAGCCCACGGGATAAGCCAGTACGTCCCCCTGCCCACCCCTAAGCATATGTGACAAGGGGAACTTCTTAAGTGGCACAAAAGAATTCATGTTCAAAATCTACCAAAACAATCATAAAATTATGCCCAAAAATTTGTTTTGACAAAAAAAATTATTCTGACAAACATAAAAGTATGTGATCATGCTAGTGAAAATTGGGATTCACGGTTTTAGGGGGTTCACGCAGTGTGGATGTGCTGCACTGGAAAGAACCAAACATGACTGAGTAAATGTGGATGTGCTGCACTGGAAAGAACCAAACATGACTGAGTAAATGTTTGGGCCTTCTAATCTAATTAGCACTACTCCAAGTTATTTTGGATTGTAAATAAAGCCTTCAAACAAATTAATTGGATTCATGTGGTGCGAGAGGAAGTCGACGAAAAATAACATAGCAATAAAATTTTCACTTGCACGTTCCAATTTCCAAATGCAATTCACACAAAAAGAAGATCATAAAGCAAGCCCTGTCGTTTATATATAAGCACTAATACATCCATAGTACTCATTATTGCAAGACTTATTGCATAACCTCCTCAATATATCCAAAGGCAACCGGGCACAATAACGACTACAACGATTCAATCCATGATCACAAGCAATACATGAATCATTTTCTCTATCTATATCTCCACTTGCTTCAGAAATTATCCATGTGAATGATGCAAAGAGAAGAACATGCAATCATGAAAGTTGCTATAGTTTTGCCTGCCATTTTGTGAAATCTCAAGACCGTCGTTGAAGAAATTATAATATGAGAACTCAATATATAGAGAATTTAAAGACCAAAAAGTAAGGAGTTACAACAACATTGGTTGGCTTTTGGCGGTAAGGAATGCTTGGAATAACCAAGGAAAAACAGATATTTTATAACCTCTCAATAAATTTTGATAAATGCTATTTTTAGTGATTAATTAGTTTGTTGGGTTGGGGCCCGTTGCTGTCTGATGGGCGCTTTAGTATGGACGCCCAAGGCCGTGCAATCTTTTAGAATAAAACTAATCTTGGGGGCCAAATAGTAATGATCTAATCAAAATTTTCAGGGACACAAATGAAAACATCGACAAAAGTGGCTAGGATATTCAATAAAGCTCCTTGGGGAAAGTAAGCTACATGTTTTACTATATGTAAAAAAGAAAGGCTTAATAGCACTTATACGTCGTATTGTTTCATCTATTTTTCACTTATATACCAGATTTATATTTGGCAGCAAGAAAATACCCTAAAGTTTTTACACTTGCACTTATATACTCTCACTTGTTTTTATAGCACTTATATACCCTAAAGTTTTAAATCGACACTTAAATACCCTAAAGTTTTTAAACTGGTACTTAAATACACTTAAGTTTACATAATTGAGGGTATTTATGTGCAAGTTTTAAAACTTTACAATATTTAAGTGCTAGTTGTAAGAACTTTGAGGTATTTATGCCACTAAAAACATGGGCATATAAGTGCAAGTTTTAAAACTTTAGGTTATTGTTTTGCTACCAATACAAGTTGGAATATATAAGTGAAAAGTAGGTGAAATAATAGGGTATATAAGTGCTATTTAGCCTAAAAGAAATGAAGAACATGAACATATTTGAAGTGCAAGTTAGATCATCAAGGACAATGACATAGCTCTCAATTCATTTATGCGCTTCTTATAAAAAATAAAAATTGGATAAAATCTACAAAAGAACCTTAGCAATTAGGGATTTGTTAAAAATTATAATTACCCTTACTAAAACATAATTTGAGCATTTTTGTCCTTGTTTATTTGTATAACTACTCTCCCAATTCTCTCTTCTTCCTTGCACATAAAGTTTTTTTAAGACTTTCTTGCAACGTTGTTAACGTTACCAGTGTAGTTTTCTTATAGCATATCATTTATTTATTTATTTATTTTGCGTAATCTAAAATTTAATGATATTTTTGCAACAAAAGTTTTATTGGCTTTTTATTCAAAATTTACTTTAGTGAAATTTATTCATAAAATGTTGCAAAAAGAGAAGAAGGGTCATGTCAAAGGACCATGTGTTTACAGAAAACTGGGGTTATTCATTCTGGATTGTTGATTTAGACTCGGACAATTGTCCATAAATCTAATATTCTTGGATTGGGACCTGGACTCAAATTTTATGATTATTAGAGCCCTGGGCTCTTGGATTGTACTATTTTGATTTTTTTAGTAGAATTATTAAACTTTTGGTTTGGATTCTTGAACTTTTACTTTGGCTTCGTAGACTGATGGTCGATTCTCACACTAAATTTGAGATTTGTGGATTATTAACATTATAAGTTTCAAATTAAATTATTATGTTAAATAGTAATTAT
Organism: Asparagus setaceus; assembly: GCA_012295165.1. NCBI lineage: Eukaryota > Viridiplantae > Streptophyta > Magnoliopsida > Asparagales > Asparagaceae > Asparagus > Asparagus setaceus. The sequence goes on along the minus strand of CM022709.1, from coordinate 20,643,056 downwards.
TAATAATAAAGAAACATTAATTTCAAAACCACCCTCATTTCAATTAATGGATGACAACAACAAACTCAGATACATATTGTAATCCATTTAAACAAGACAAATAATGCAACATAAAAGAAGATAACTAGTGTTCAAGCACATAGATAGAAATAACTACTGCTCAAGTACATAAAAGAAAATAACTAGTGTTTGATCATATAAAACTAAGTTGTACATTTAAATATGTAAATATTAAATATATTATTTTATTTCAAACATTTGACATCAAATATTTGAATGGTTTAATATTAAATATTTTTATTATTTAATATAATAAAATATTATATATATATATATATATATATATATATATATATATATATATATATATATATATATATATATATATATATATATATATATATATATATATATATATATATATATATATATATCTATATATATATATATAATATTTATGTATTTAATATATTTCATATCTAACATTTAAATAAAATGAAATGTGTGTAATATAATGTTAAATATTAAAAACATTTATATATTGAAAAATATTAAATAATAAACATATCTAATTAAATATTAAATATTAAATATATTACTTTATTAAATAGTATTAAATATATTTCATTTTAAATGAATTAAATAAATTTATAAAGTTACCAAATATTTTAAAATTAAATATATTTAATTTAAAATATATTAATATTAAATAAGTAAAGAGAAGAGGAGAGAGAAAATCCATAGAGTAAGATCACAATCCACCAATTTTAACTTGGATTTTCTCTTAAAAATTTCTCATTAGAAACTATAGAGTTGGAATAGAGTGTGGATTTTGAAATCCTAGTGCTAATAACAATCCTAGACAACTAATAACACCTTAAATTCAAATCTAAATCCTAGTCCTAAACTAATAACACGTTAAATTCAAATCCAAATCCTAATCCTAAACCAATAACACCTTAAATTCAAATCAATCTTAGTCCTAAACTAATAACAACTTAAATTTAAATTTAAATTCTAGTCCGAAATGAATAAAACCCTAAGTAGTGGTGGAAAATGGCTCAGATATATCTAACCCAATCCATAACCTTATCCAAAACGGATTGCAGATCATATGGTAGCCAAAATTAATTTGAAACCAATCGGACACGGATACAGTTTCACATATGGTTTTGAAATTTTGGTCGAATACAGTTTTGGATAAGGATATCAGCTCAGCTCAAATTTTGAATACGGTCTGGATATCTAAATTTGGATACAGATTCATATATATATATATATATACACTCGGGTATAGATTCAGATATGAATTTCGGATATGGATTCGAATATGGATATAGACATGGTTTTATATGTGAATATTACTAAATTTTTTATTATCTTGATAACAATTGCATGCACTTTGGGATGTGATCATATGTTTTGGTTTATTGTATTGTAAGTTTATTAAGGTAATCAATTGTACATTTTAGACTTATTTATAGTCAAATTTATGTTATACTATAATTTCATTTATTATTTTTATCAGTGGATATAATAAAATGTGAGGGCTAGAAGAAAATTTTGCAGCACTTTGTATTTCAATTCTTGTATTGTACTTTTCTGCAATCAACTGTGTGCTGTAGGCGTTAAAAATTGCTTGTCAGTACCCGAACGAAACTCGTGACGGTGGGTTAACAACCAACAACCCATTCGACAAAACCGACGCCGCATAAAGCAAATTGACGAACACACAAAGTGGGTCAGCAACACGTACGAATCAACGAGGCTACGTGTTATGGAATGAATCCAACAAGCGAAGCTTTAAGGAGATTGATTGGATTCGAACGTCGACGAGATCGGACTTGAACATTGACCGATCGTCACTTAAACCGTTGACGGGGTGAAACCGATCAAGAGGACCAAACACGGACTTAGAACGACGACGACAAGAGCAGAACAAACGTCACAAAAAAGTCCGAAAACCAAACCGAGAAGCCAAAACGGCGTCCGCCAAACCCGACACCGCTTGGTGTTCGCTAAAGGCCGGACACCAAATGGTGTCCGCCGCCGAGACAAGCCCCCTCTATAAATAGTTGGGGTGCCTGGCCACGGGCCGGATTTTGGAGAGTTGGATTTTCGATATTCGAGAGAGCCCTCGCGAGATCCACGAGCCGCCGACGACAGCCCCGAAAGCACCGACGAGCACGTCGATCCACAGCTGCGAGGAAGTGGCGAACTCGGTGGCTCTGAGAATAGCTGTGATTTCTCCTAGTAGATCTCACCCGCCCGCGATCCTCTCCTTCGTGAGTGTGATCCCCGGCGATCCTCTCCTTCGTGAGTGCGATCCTCAGCGCTTCGCTTCCTCGTGAAACGAGCCCCGCGACGCCTCAGAAGTTCTAGAACCCGGTTTCCACCGATCTGAATTGCGCGGTGGTCAACGGACGAATAAAAGTCCCCAGAGACAGCAAAGAGCTCAAGCGGTGATCCCGTAAAATAGAGATCCTCGTGTTTGTTCATAAAAGGAAGAAGTTGTAATTTTGTTTTCATTGTACTGAAATAAAAGGCATTTCTTTTGTTTTGAATTTTGTTGTAGGCCAACGGCCGTAAACGAAGTTCAAACGAGCAATGAATAACAAGTCTACTTTTACCGCGAACAAGTCGGGCGCATCACAAGAGCCAACGGCTTCAAAGAAGAAGCCGCGGTCGCAACCGCTGATCCCGATCCCGGCCATCGAGGAGGTCGAGTTCGAAGTTCGACCGTAAGAAGTATGAAGAATACCTCTCCTCCTCGCCCGCATCCAGCCTCCCGAAGTCCAAGATGGTCTCCGCCGCAAGGAAGACCCGATCGGCCTCGATGCGAGGCGAAAATCCACCACCACCGCCGCCAAGACCGCAGACAACGGTGGTTCCTCGCCCTAACAACGCCAAACCTTCGTGAACCCCCGCTTTCATTGTGGGGTCGATTCCGCCAATGGCGCCGCGGACTCTCCAAGAGAGCCCGCCGAGGCGACGCCACCGGCGAAACAATTAGCCCAGGCGAAAGAGTCAACGGATGGGGTCCGCTATGAGGCGGATCTAAGATCCAGGTTAACTCAGAGATTGAAGTCTGAGATTGTAGCCGATTCCTACAGGCCGGCGACAAATGAATGGGTCCGAGTCAAACGGAACCGCTTCTACGCTTCAGAGCGTATCCGAAGCGCCAAGGCCTCGCAAGCACGGGCTTTGGTGCAACAAGCCCACGAGTTGAAGAAGGAGGCGCCAAGAAGTCGTCAACAAATCGGCTAGTTTGGAAGCCCAAGTCCGTCGAGGCTTCAAAACCGACGAGCCAAGATTCAAGCCAGCTCGCCAGCCAACTTCGCCCCGTGCTCAAATCAAAAATTGTGAGCACTTCAACAAAAGTGACGCCGAAGTTACCTCCGACGTCTGCACCCAAACTCCCGGCGAAGCCAACTCTCGCCACGACCAGCAGGCTTACTGTCAAAGATCGCCTGGGTCCACTAAAGGAATCGCGGTCACTCCCGATACAGGGTCGCACCCACAAAGACAAGAAGATTCCTACGCTTTGCATACGGATTAAAAATCGAATCCGAGTCCCCAAACTTCATGCTCACATAGCGGAAGTCAAAGCGAAGTTACTTTCGGTAGTTTTGACCATTCTCGAAGGAGACGCCTCGCCCGATGACGACGACGCTATACCCGAGATCACACCAAGCTACGGCAGATTGCTCCGCATTACACACCGACGAAGCCAGATACATCAGTAAGGGTACGAGGAAATCTCGGGATTCCCTAAATTGACGCAGCCATGTTTATGCTCCAAACTTATCAAAACAAGGTTTCTGAGTGTAATTGTTGTCGAGGAACTCCAGAAAGAGTCTCGGTCTTTCAGAGACTTAGCACCAACACGCCAAAACCTAGGTCAAGGAGATTCCACAGAAGGATGGCATCCCGAGAGGATGAACTGCCAGAGGTCACTAATAATATGACTGGCAAGGAACCATCGTCAATAACTGTTCCCAGTGCATCGCAACGGTTAACTCGTTTGCGGTCCGGGACTATTCGACGGTCCAATTACGACAAGCTCTTGAGAGGGCTACCTTCAGAGGATGAAGTATCAGACGCCGGGTCGGCAATGGCATCCGACAATACAGCTTCTAGTGACGGACAACCCCGAAAGCTTTATGATCGCATGCATCGTAGCCAAGATGTCGGACGGCGTTGAATAAGCAACGGGAAAACTTCAAATTAGAGATGGAGTTGGCCATGCAGACGATGAGAGAAATGCATGACCAACAGATCCAAGCTTTAACAAAGCATCGAGGGGAATCAAGTCAACACATCGATGTTGACCAAGATGACAGCGATTCAGATAAGGAGGAAGCACCAGAAGATGATAACCCTCCTGAACCACGCGACGCTGCTGTTGCTCATGAGAACGAGAAGATTAAAGACCTCGAGCAAAATTAACTCGCTGATTTCCAAGAGGTGAAGAAGACGGGTATCCCTTGCCCATACCCGAGGGGGTGGGAATCAATCCCATACCCTTCAAAATTTAACTTAATAAACTTTACACCGTTTGACGGTAAGGGTTCCCCGACGCAACACTTGATTTACTTCAAGTCGCACCTCGGGGTTATTTCTGGCAATGAGCCCCTGATGGTTCGGTCATTCGTCGGCACCCTTCGTGGAGCTGCCTTCGATTGGTACCGCCGTCTTAAACAGGGGAGCATTAATAGCTGGGACGATATGGAGTCCTTGTTCCTCTCCAACTTCTTTGATGACGATACCGAGGTGTCCATTGGAACATTACTCGACGAGAAGCAGAAGAATGGGGAAACGGTGGATATCTTTATCAAACGATTCCGTAACAAGGCAATGAACTGCCGGGATCCGATAACAGAGGAGTTCATCCTCCGCACCGCCACGTAATTTGTCGATAGACGCGTTCGGCAATGGGGACGGCACCATCTGTAACATGGAAGGACTTGAAAGTTCGTGGAGAGCAAGCTGAGAGGTTCCTTAAAAGGAAGAAAGCAGAAAGAGGCCAGCCGGCGACAAACACGAACAAACAGAATTTTGTGCCACGCGGCAAAGGTAAAGCGCCAAAGAAAGTCTCAGACGCTAATCAAACGCTCGAATCGCAACCACAACAGCAGCCGCAACAACGCGGCACCACAAAGAATCGCAGCCTCAATGGCGCCAACAAACTCAGAATCAGAAACCATCCGGTTCGAGGTTTCCCAAGACTTACTCGTTCAAGGACGAGGAAGTTCCGGGCATCTTCAAATACCTTCTGGAAAATAACAAAATCCAGTTGCCCCCAATTGTAAACCAAGAGGAGGCAAACAAGGTTACAGATCCTGGCATCGGCCTACCACAGGGCGGTACATCATCCTACAAAGTTCTGCTACCATCTCAGAGACAAGATTCAAGCCTTGATCGATGTTGGAGTCATCACTCCAAAACCTTCTAAAGAGAAGAAGGTGGGGGCGAATGCAGTCTCTATAAACTTCGGATCAGTTCCTTTGGATTGGTTTCAACCAACCCCAATTGTGAAGGTAGGAATGAAAATGGTGAATGAGGATCCTCATGGACAACGTGAGAAGGGACTCGTACCACACACCACGGCAAACGGAGAGATCCTTTGGGTCCATCCTGACTTGTTGGAAGACGATCGCTGACCGCCTTCTACCAAAAAGAAGTCCAAGGAAAAGGCAATTATGCCAAGCCGCCGCAATTCCTTAAAAGGACGATGAAGAAGTGGCAACCTTCCATTTTCTGAGGGTGGACATGAAGTCTTTGCCACAAGGAGTGGGCACGAATACAACTATAAATATCCGGAGATTCCAAACCCGAATGCGAAGACGTTGTCTGAACTGGGGGTACCAACAAATCCCCTCACTCGAGGAGAGAAAGTACAACAGCAAACGACTGCCAAGGAAAAAGCAGCTGAAGTAAAGGGGAAGCAACCTCAGGTCCAGGAAGCTCAATTCCGGCAATCCCGATTCAATCGCCTGACAGGGGATGGACCGAACATCAAGCTTCCATACCGCCGATGTCATGGCTCACTTGGCAAACATCCCACCAGATAACTCTCACGAAGTTGTTCGATTGTCAAAGGAAACCCGAAGCTCTATAAGAAGCTCGGCCGACTCGAGGTGTTTCTCACTCGCATCAAGCCAAGTCCGGAAGAATCGCCCAACAATGCAACCTTGCGACTAAACACTTACCCTGCATCACCTTTACAAAGGAGGATATGCACTCAAGAATTCCAAGCACGATAGGCCGCTATACTTCACCGTATATTGGTTCTAGCGAAGTCAACCGGATCCAAGTCGATCCGTTCCACAGGAGCATCATGCCCTTGCGCCATGTATCATCTTGAATCCTCGCCAAGAAATCAAGGCCAATCGGCACACGATTTACGGATTTAACACCGGTGGGTCCGCCCACTTGGTAAAATCCGGATAAAATGCCAAATGGGGACTTAAAGTCCAAGTCACCGCTATGTGATTGACGCAGACTTCCTATAACTTATTGTTGGGTCGACTCGATCCACAATAACGCTATAGTCCCATCTACTCTTCATCGTCTCAAGTATGTAGACGAAATAATGAGGTCAAGACGGTGGTCGCGACAAACACCGCTTAAAGGGATGGAGAATTATTTCATCGATTCTCCTTTACGTAATGAGTCCAAACCGAATCATCGCCCAAGGCACCGGATACGTGAAGAAGCCGACACCGGCCGGGCTTGGTTATAGTGGTGGTTTTGTTTTAAACAACATTGTACCCTTTGTAATCAATCTTGACGATGAAGAATCGCCGATGAACATTGTAATTGGCAAATTGCCGATGAATCAATAAATGACGATTTAGAGTACCCTCGCCTTTGAATGATGCGATGACAGTTTATATAACAACCGGAGTTGCACCTACCAACTCTGGCCATCTTGCTTTATACAAAAGCAATTCCGAGGTTCTTTGGGACAACACTCGCCATCCCGCAAAGATCGAGTATTGAAAAGACTTGGTTTACTAAAAGGAGATGCGCCTAACGCCAATCGCTTCTTAGAAGAAGATGAGGATAACGATGGGCCTATCCTCCACACATGCAGATATAGTCCAGAAACACTGGGTATCATGAAGAAGTGGGGGTACGACTTGACACGAGGAGAATGTCTATGTTTCGGACGAGGTCCTCGAATCCCTCCTAAAGCGGCATATGTCCCAAAAGGGAAGCCAGATGATTACTACTCATTTAGACGAGGATTGGGATATGAATCCTCCTCAGAAGATGAATGCTCGTGGTTGATCGACGACCACTTGCCTGACGAAGAAGACAGATACTCGTCTGATTCTTCGGTCTGGGATTCTGACACCAGCCTCGGAGAAGCTTTTAAAGCTTTAATGTCAAATATGACCACGGTCGATCCTGCTACTATTGAGAATGATGAGGATACACCAACATGGGAAGACCCATGGATCCATCAACTCAGAGAGCAGTTTGGGGATAGATTCGAACAAAGAGAACCCCCCACTAAGGACGAGGTAGTCCAGGTTAACATGGGTGATGAGGAGCATCCTAAGCTCATAAACGTCAGTAATAGTCTTCCATCAGAAGAGAAGGAAGAGCTGATTGCCCTAATCAGGGAATACATCGACGTATTTGCTTGGAGCTATGAGGACATGCCAGGACTCGACCCTAATGTGGCGACCCATCACCTCAACATCAAAGTGGATGTCAAACCTGTCAAGCAATCGCAAAGACGGTTTCGTCCACAAATCTTACAGGCAATCGTAGACGAAGTGAAGAAACTCATAGAATCGGGATTCATCGAGGAAATTCAACACCCGATTGGGTGGCTAATATAGTCCCGGCCATGAAGAAGAATGGTTCGATTAGGACTGTGGTTTACTACGAGACCTAAACGCCGCTTGCCCAAAGGATGATTTCCCTCTGCCAATCACCGACGTCATAGTTGACAATACATGTGGATTCGAGAGGATGTCCTTTATGGATGGCTTTTCGGGGTACAACCAAATCAAGATGCACCCCGATGATGCCAAGCACACAGCCGCTCGTAACGCTTCCATCGGTATATTGCTACACGGTCATGCCGCTCGCCTCAAAATGCCTACGCCACATATCACGAAAGCAATGACTAAAATTTTCCAGATCATCTACGAAAACGGTCGAATGCTACCGACGACTTGGTGGTGAAAAGCCGCGACAAAGGAGATCACATCAAAGATCTTAGAACAAGATTCAACTCATGACTCATCAATTAAAGATGAACCCCGCCAAATCCTTCCTTGGGATGTCCAAGGGCAGCCTTCGGCTTTGTCGCCACCGACAAAGGAATCCACGCCGATCCCGACAAAGTGAAGGCAATTCAAGAGTTGCAACCTCCAGAAATCGAGAGAACTCGGGATTACAAGGGCGACAGATACATCCGACGGTTCATATCGAACCTATCCGGGAAGTGCCAACCATTTTCTAAGTTAAACAAGAAGGGCGGTCATTTATTTGGGACGGCGCTTTGTCGAGCGTTTGAAGAGATCAAATCATATCTCGCTAAACCTCCGTTTTGTCGCACCGCAATGAAAACCGTTCTCGATCTACGCCAAGGCGACGGATCACTCGTTAAGCCTTACTCGCGCGAGGCGGCAACGGCTGATCCGCGAGCAGCGATGTATTACTGGCGAACATTAGTCGGCTACCGAAGTCTCGATACCCAATGGTGGCGGTGCCTTGCATTAGTGTTCGCGATTCAAAATACGACACTATTTAGTCGGACGAGGCGATTTATGTTATCTCTAGCGTAAATCCGGTCCGAATATTTATGACCCACCGCCTCAATGAGTTGGCGTTTGGCGAAATGGGCCTTGCTCTTGTCCCAATACGACCTGCACTTCAAACAACGTAAGTCACCAAAGGGCAAGCGATTTGCGATCTCTTGGTCGCCAACCCGACAACGGACGCAGCTTGAGCTATATGATGATCTTCCTGATGAAGTCCGTGAAGTCAACACTACGCCGCACCAACAAATATGGCGATTGTACTTTGACGGAGATTCTCGGCCACTAATGTAGCAAGTACCCGGATGTTCTAAAATCTCCACCGGAGTCTGAGTTGTCTTGATTTCCGGAATCATGTCATGCCCCGTGCTTATTCACTCACCAACCTCGCTCCAATAACGAGTCAATACAACGCTACTTATCGGACTTTCGCCAAGAGGCGGGGTCAGTATCTCGAAGCGTCTGGCGATTATGGCCCGATAGTTAAGCGAGGTTCGTGGTGACTACGGTCGAGAATCGGATCTAATCCCTTATCATCGATAGCCGCTGAAATGGCGAGCTCGCTCAAGAGTTCTTCATTGAATATATCCCGCCCAAAATGCTTATGCGGATGCTGGCGGCGTTAGGCGTATCGTTAACCTGACCTTAGAGACCGAGCAACTAGTTACGGTCAGACTCATCAACTCTTCGCACCAATATATGATGGGGTACAAGAAGACAAAGGGATAGTTACCAAAGAGGTAAATGCAACCCAAACCAAGTTGGAGCCCCGAGATTGGCTTTCCTATCATCGACACGCCTTACACGGTATTCGCCGTAAGACGGAAGGAGAGAGAGTCAATCCGCGAAGAGCTCCAAGATTCTTTTATTAATACGTAGACCCGTGATGTTATATCGCCGAGGGTACGATGGTCTTTACCCGATGCCTTTCAAACAAAGAGGCGTAAGAGGTCCTTCGGGAAGCACACGAAGGTGAATGTGGTGCGCACTACCGTCCCAAACTCTACGATCGAATTAGGAGAATGGGCTACTTCGCCAACAATGATTAATGACGCAGCCGAGCACGCCGAAATGCCACGCCGTACAAATTCACGCGAATTATATGCATCAGCCTCCAGAGCAATTGCATCCTTCGACCACATCCTGGCCATTCGAGACATGGGGAATGGACGTTGTAGGTCCTATCTTTCCTCCGTCAGTCAAAGGCGATCGGTTTATTCTAGCGATCACCGACTACTTCTCCAAATGGGCTGAAGCAATCCCGCTAAAAGAAGTGAAGGCGAGTACCGTCGTCAAATTTATCAAACACCATGTCATCTACCGACATGGTGTCCCGAGACGGATCGTGCATGACAACGGTCCCCAATTCATCAGCAATTCTTTTATCAGGTTTTGCGAAAAGTTCAAAATACAAGACGTCTCGTCGACAGCCTATAATCCAGCAGCAAATGGATTAGCTGAGGCATTCAACAAGACGATTATTAAAATTCTGTCAAAGCTTGTGAAGAATAACAAGCGAGACCGGGACGATAAACTCGAGAAGCACTCGGGCATATCGCACAACGGCACGCGACGCCAATCGAGCGCACTCTCTCGGTTCACGGGTGTGAAGCGCTTCCCGCTGGAAATCCAGATTCGCCACTTCGACGCCTTTCAACAGATGACGACCAAGAACAACATCAAAAACGCCTCAAGAGCTTGAGATGTTAGATGAGAAGCTCGAGGCTCAACAATGCATTGAGTTCTATCAAGCTAGGATGTCGAGGGCTTTCAACAAGAAAGTTCGACAGAGAACCTTTAAGGAGGGAGATCTCGCCCCGCCGCTAGACGGCCGATAATTCTCAACTCCAAAAAGAAAGGTAAATTCAACCCAATGGGAAGGACTGCTCATAATAGACACAGCCTATTCAACGGTGCATATCGCCTTATCACACAGAATGGCGACCGGCAATTAATGCCGATAAATGGGAAGTTTCTGAAAAAGTATTATCCTTAATACATTCAGGATAACCCATTTTGATGGGAAGTTCCTCAGAGAATATCTCACTCATTTTCATGAGGATAACCCTAAATTATTGTGTTTTCCTCCAAAATTCTCTCACCGATCAAATTTATTGACGGTGGGCCCACTAAAAATCTCCCTGGTCCAACCACCAGCAAAGTCCCCTCTCGATTCCTTCCATGAACGAGAGGTCCACTTTCAAATTCTGGTTAGCAATCCTATAAAAGCGAAAGCTATCCATACCCTTCCAAAGATTCTCAGAGTGGAGACCCCACTCTTAGTTTCTCATCGGGAAATAGAATACATTCTTCCTTTCCCACATTCACCTGGAGATAGGACACATCCTTCCTCTTCAGAAGCAAGAGATAGAATACATTCTTCCTCTCTTGTCTTAGATTCTCGGAGTGGAGATACTACTCTTAGTTTCATCCTTCAAGATTCTCAAAATGGAAATCCTATTTTTAGTCTCTTTCACTGGAAACAGGACAAAAATCCTTCCTTTCCAGCATCCGGAGATAGGAGACAAGATCCTCCTTCCTCTCCATCAGTAAGAGATAGGATACAAAACCTTCCTCTCTTATTCGTGAACTCCCGGAGATAGGACACAAAACCTTCCTCTCCACTTTCAAGAGATAGGACACAAAACCTTCCTCTCTCGTTCATCCCTTATCCGGAGATAGGAGACAAGATCCTCCTTCCTCTCCACCTTCGGGAAATAGAATACATTCTTCCTTTCCCGCCTCAATCAATCTTATTCCGGTTCAGTCGTTCTCCGGTCAAAAGAAGACACCAAGATTCATCTTAGGGCATCTTATCCCGAAGCCTAAGAAGGGATAAAGTCAACACCTTACACGCGTTGCCGGGTAGTCTATTCCCGTGATAAAAGACGAAGCCTACGTATTCAACATCGTAGCATTAAGTCTAGAAGAGTTTCATTCTTTTAGCACAACGTTGTGTGTGGAACGGATTTAGATAATCTACATGCTAGCCCAACTCAAACGGTAGTTGGTAAAGGCTCATCAAACCCGTTGAAGGCTGGGGGTTGGCCAATAACCTTAAAGTCAACGCCTTACACACGTTGCCGGGTGGTCTCCTGCCCGTAAAAGAGTACCAAGTCTATGTATTCGATATCATAGCAATAAGACTAGAAGAGTTTTATTCTTCCAAAGACAACGCCACGCATGAACGGATTTGGACAACCGCACGCCAGCCCAATTCAAACGGTAGTTGGTAAAGGCTAATCAAACCGCTGACGGCCGAGGGTTTGCCAAAAATCCTATAAGTATTATGGTTAAGTATTTACGTGAAATAAAAGAATCATAATAAAGCATAAAAGAGGACAAATATGTTTTATTGATAAAAGACCGGTTACACAAGTTTTCTAAACGACAAATTTGTGACAAAGAAATTTGTCGCTTTAACTCGCCATTTTATTGAGGAAAGCTTGTCGGTTCCTCCCGGCTCGGCCCCGAAGTCTCCTCGCTATTAAGGGTCTTTGCGGTTTCCTCCTCGACCACCCGCTTTGAAAACTCAAGCTTCTGACATGATCGCAAGAGTCTCTTCCTTGTTGGCCTTCGCCGCCTTCAAGATGATCGATTCTCCTCGAAGTTCCCTGCTCGAGCTCTACTATTCTCGCTTCCAAAGAAGAACACAAGATTGAAAATGTCCCACTGAAGACGAAGCTTCAGTGATGTTAGCCTCCAAAAGACGACCCGGTCTTGCCGTGATCTGAACTTCGAGTCCAAGAATGACGCCGAGCATCACGCCAAGCTTTCAGCGAGCCTCCGCTCGCTCTCTATATATGAGGGAGCTCCGGCCGCCTCAAAGTCTTGCGCACTTTGAGCTTAACCTCCGTGATGATCGAGATCCTCAAGAATAGCCCGGGCTAACTCAATAACCCGCCGATCGTAGTTACCTTAGGATCGAGGAATGGTCGGAACCGACGAAGAGAAAGCCCGGTACCGAAGTGTGTCTACCACTATGGCCAAATAGGAAAAGAACGAACTAATTTCCACCCGGATAATAAGCCGAGATGGATCGCCATCGACATCAAAGCTCTCACTAAGTCATGAAGAGTCGCGACAGCCCCCAAGGAAGGGAAGAAAGGGTTAAAACCCCCAAGACAAAATCAACATGAGTATTGGCAATGAAGGGATCATACTGTAGAGTCACCTTGCCCTAATGAAACCGGCGAAACAAATAGCCAGCATGGGCGCGATCGACAGCCTCAATCGGTATCTCAACCCGCACGTCCGACATATCAACGCGCTGGTTTCCACTCGAGGAATAGCACCTCAATGTCACCAGACGAAGTCTCATATCAAACGGAGACATTTTCAATCATAGACGTACTATTTAAAATTGAATAGTCCTATGATTATCGTGAGGGAGTTTTACCTTCAAAGGAATCGCTTCGATATCCCTAGGAATTCCTAACTCAAGCTCAAGATCGTGAGGAGGAGCGCCCCGGTAAATCGCGATCAAATCCTCAAGTCCTCCATCAAAAAGCCGCATAAGAGTGTGAAGTATAGATGAGAACCGCAGGAAACAAATTTCATGTCTTTGCAAGTGCCGTCCGTAGAAAAATACTAATGTTAGATCTAACCCGGATTTTCCAACTCGGTCCTATGTTGGTATTCTCTGCCTCCGTCCATGGCTCGGTACTTGCTCCACAAAGCCGGACGCAAAGTCGTGGAAGGGAAAATCCAATTGACATCCCCACCAAATTCTCCGCACGTGAGGAAATCGTGAGATTCATAAAAGAGCCGGATAATCATAAGGTTATGGGTTAGCCAAACATTACCCCCATCACCGGCAGAGTCTTCGCTGTCGAATCCAAGTTAATGGTCCGAGAGGCGTATGCAGATCTATGGACAAGCCTCTTTCGCTTAAGAGGAACTCCATTATGAGTTTGTCCCCATCGCAAGGGCGGACCGCATCCCCGCCCAAGACGCTCAAAAGATAGATCGAGTCGACTAGGATACTATCGAGGGGAATAATAAGAGTAAAGGAGAGAGTACCGAGTCCTCTTCATGAGTTGCAATCTCCTCCGTCATCTCCTCAAGCATCGCCCACTTAACTATGAATTTCCCCATCGTGACTCCGCTTGATTCCGGGCGCACGCTTTTCCGCTCGAAGGCCTCGAATGTACCGAGTGTCACCGAGAAGCCTTCAGCCTTCACTCATTAAGGACTTCACAGAACGAAGTTCCCTCGGCCAAAAGCCAACCGCAGATAAATATGTCGACTCCAACTTGCGATCGCACTGGAGGCTAAACTTAGCATCGGTACAACCCGCTATATTCCACGTACCACGCCGGACACCGCCGATCAAACCGCCGGAAGTCCGAGCTCTGTTCGGGTTCCCAACGTAGCGGGTCAGAACCGAACCGACGAGCTTAAACGAAGGGAAATAAGGCTCAATGAAGCACTCGCTTTCACTCTAGAAATAAGATAACCGTGTCGGATGTTGGTCACCAATTAAAATACCAACGCCAAGTAAAGTCCGTTCATTTTATGTCTCTCCTCATCAATCAAGGCCTCCCGCATCGACCGGAGAACCGAGGAAAACACCTACGTAAGACCCAACCCTTATGGATTTGTACCGCCTGCATCGCTAAAAATCCGCCTTGCCATTTACATTTCTAAAGATTGGATAAAAGGGACGGACGGATCTGCAAGCTTCGCGCTGCCATCATGTCAGTCGATGAAGGACTAACCAGCCATCAAGTAGGTGTACTAGCCTCCACCTTGACATGAGGAATCTCACCGACGGTTTGCTTTTCCTCCGAGTAAAGGCAAGGGCTATTTGATCTAAGTCCCCGGCGAATGTTAGCCACCATCACCTAAGAAGAGACAGCCTTCTTATGAGCCACCGAATCGCAGATAGAGTACCTCTAACGCAAAGCGCCGCTAGGTCGACACCTGCATCACACATTTCTTCAACCGATGGCGAGGAAGCCGGCTAAGAGAGTCATCGGCCGGATGCGCTTTATCGCATGCCATAAGAAGGTCGAGAACTTGGTCCTCGCTGAAAACCATAATTGCATCGCTTGGGGTATATGACTTAGCCGACTTTTCAATTAACTCATTAACCTCAAGGGTAGAAGGAGCCACCGCAAATCGCCATCGTAATCGCCCTCCGATGTTTGAACAAATAATTGGCTTAACCGCCAGCTTATAATCGACTTCCTTATTGACGGCTGCCTCGGTAAGCAGAGCAATGTGATAATGGCACGTGAGGTCCCACAGAGTGTCATAACGTCACAAAGTAGCCTTCACGACCCAATTCTACCGCGTAAGGGAAATATTCGATAGAGCATCCTTCCCATAGGCAAACCCGAGACCCGTGCATCTCGCAAAGCCACCAAGTTCGCCATGCCCGTTAAGAATGTGTTCAATCAGATCATAAAGTTCGATAAAGCGAAGAAGTGGTTGGTACCGATCGGGAGCCCATACATGGTGGCACGAATCGCAAGATATAAACCACGTGCACGGGTCCTTGCCCCATCGGCCGAGAACGCGACCGACGAGTCCACCAAAGCTTATCCGCAGAATGAACCCACCAAGAATCTATGACCGATGTCAAGATCTCCCCGGCCCAACAACAAGGCGGTTCTTCAAAGTCCGCATCTGGACTAAAATGCTCATCACGCAGGCGGAGAGTCCAGCCCCAATATACCGTGGTGCACCGATAACTCTACCGAGTGAACCAGAACCGACCGATGGGTGATAAA